>ML779468.1:1002418-1018961 GCA_009831015.1 Picea engelmannii
AGATTACAGAGAGATTTTACAAGAGAGTTTCTCACAATCGATCATCGGCAAATGACCCTCCATGCTCTTTAAATAGAGATCATGGACCAATTAGGTGTTAAGCCATGGATCAATAGTCATTAAGATCGAGGAGAGTATGAACCGTCGGATCACTCTATGTCGGGAACATATCGTGACCGTCGGATTTCCTAACTACAAATGCATACTAATGCATACTAAAGAAACACACTTTTACCTAACGACATATTAGACCAAGTAGATCTTAACTAACTCCTAAGTGTCTAAATATCCTAACATGTGGTTGATCGAGTTTCTCTCTACTTCTAGTTCATTGTGCGACCTTTGCAGAAATCTACACATGATGCATCACATAGCATATGCAAAGAGATGGGCCATGATGCCAATGAAATGAGGCCTCTCAGTTACATTCAAAACAGGTGTGCAAGATGCCCATTTCCCTCACAAGCTCATGAAAAACAACAAGGAAATGGGGAAATGATTCGTCGATTTTATTTGGATATGATAGCTAGATGGATGGTTGAGGCCAAATACCCATAATTAGGTTCACACTTACACTTGGAAGAGGGATTTATCCACAAGCTTTTAACACTCCTCTCTTGGAAAAATGAAAAGCGAGTTTTTTCCAAGGTAAGATTTCTTTTATAAACTTTTTGGGAAATAAAAAATTATTTTTTCCCTATGAGACCAAGTAAGCAGGATTTTTATTAATTGTTTGAGCTAATTATTATTTTAGTGAAATTTTTTAATTAACTGACCTTGGAATCTATTCTATGCACCTTGATAGGATGACAATGACTTTTTGTTACAAAGATGGAGACATCCACTGGACTTGAGGTATGTGTTCCCCAACTTCCATAAAGGGATAGGTTTTTCCATGCATCTCCCACCTTTCATTATTAAAAATACATAAAGTCAACACTATGCCTTAGGTTCAATCTCGAATAGTTGTGACATTAGCCAAAATATTTTCACGTTTTTACTTATCTACTAATGCCTTACCTTCATAGGAACCATAGTTAGCACCTGTATTTCCATTCAGTGCCAATGTTGGAATTTTATTGTAGGCATAGGAACCCTCCTTTAGTCCCACCATGATTTTATATTTGAGCCTCATTCTCCTCTCTTCATATATATTCTAGCCACCTTTTGTGGGGGTTCCCAAACATTTTTAATGTTTCTTAATGGTCACTTATGCATTTGTTTCTCATGTCACGTCTCACTTTGATGCAATGTTGTTTTCCTAGTTCTTGCATATCATTATAGTAGTAGCATTGACCATCCACCTATTGCATTATTTGGTCTCCATTTTGCATCCACATACACAGGGATAGAACAACTATTAAGAGTGGATTTCACTTGCCTGTACCATTTACTTTCATTTTTCTTAGGTCATTTCCATGAACTTGGAATGCAGGAGTAGGTTGTTAAGCCGCTCATTCTCTCTCGTTGAGTATACTTTTATCTTTCTTTTAGACTCGTAAAATATCACGCAAAATACATTACCAAGTTCAATTTTATCTCCTTTTTGGACACGTAAAAGTACACAAAAAAGGTACATACTGATCTTAGTTGCATCATTCTTTCATGATCATTACACCATGAAGGATACAAAGCATACTTTTATTCCTCTTTCGCGCTCGTTAAATCATGAAGGAGGTCAAAAATCCAAAAATAAAAATAAAAGAGTGGGGGTTTTTCACCATTGGTCTATTCTTAAAATGGAAATTTCAGTTGATTAAACTTTAAACATGGCACATGTTTGAGTCCTCATCATACAAACGGATTTTTTATTTCCTAGGATCCATCCCAGTGATAAGAGTCAGAGATACTCCTCCAACTAGTTACTCTTCCAACCATCATGGAGAGTGCTTCAATGCCTCCTTCGTTGTTCTACTATATTTTTCTAGCTCTTTTGTCTTGCAGCCAAGTCACCATTATGTTATGATATATGTTGAAGGGAAGTTTAATCGTGATTTGACCATATGCTATTTTGTTGACTTTCTGAGTTAGCCATCCTTGTGTTAGTTGTACTTAGTGATACTCTCTCTTCATATCATCTCTTAGTGTATATTTTGTGTCAATTGAGGGGGGATACATGAAGGCCCTCCTTTTATGGATCTCTTCCTATTGACTTCAACACATTATGTAGGAGACAAAACTAGAACTAGATAGTACCTTGGGGTTTGTAGTCCTTAGTGGAAGGCCTCCTCATGATTGAGAGTGGGTTTACATCCTTGAATCATGATTGATTGATTCTATGAGTGTTAAACATAAAATCCTCTATTCACACTCACTAGATTTTACTAGGTACCTTGGGATCCATATTTATCATCGGTGGGTCCCCTTGCATCTGTTTATGATATACCTCAATGACTAGTAATCAGACAGTTTCTACCATGCTCAACACCATCTCATCTATTTTCATGTCATAGATTTGTACCATCAGGGTTTGCGATGAATACCTTGGGATTTGGGATAGGTCATTTCTTTATATCATCCTCTCCCAAGTTGTGATGGTGTATATAACTTGTCCGAGTACTTTGAAGACTTCGGGGGAAATTTCCTTAGTGCTCATTATCTTCATGATATCTAGATGTTATGTCATTAATCCACATTGGCTATGATTGTGTTCATGATGTAGATCCACATTTTATTGTCTCATGGCTATGGTCTTATTGATGACATGGATCCAATGTGTATTCTTTTTTTTCCATGGTCTAGCGTTTCATATCATGGATTTGCAATGTATTTTTTGGTGGCCATGATCATTTAGAATCTAAGTATGTTTACATAGGGGATAGTCTATATATGCAACTCATCCTTGATGTTTGATTCCATGAATTGTTTATCTTCCGAACATCCTTTGTTCTATCCTCATGTTTCCTTACAAAGACATTATTTTATTGTAATTTGTTTTAGCCATCCATTCCTTTCTTCATCTCACAGATTATGGGGCATTTGTTATACCCTTAATTTCCAACCTACAGACTAGAAGGCAGTTCACAAGAAAATGAAATCCAAAATGCAATATTTTCTTGATATTTCGACCATTTTATGAGTTCATCGTCGGTCTCATAGGGGACAACAAGTGACGATCATCACACATTGGTCGTAGTGCAACAAGCAATGATCATCACACATCAATAGTAGTGAAACAAGCGATGATTTGTAAACCTTATATATTCAATGATTTACAAAGTGATAGGCGAGGGATGCGTTGTATCTTCATGACATGAGCCTAGGAAATCACAACGTTTTAGTCTCTAGTGGTATCTAGAATATCTATAAGATCTCCCAAGCCTCCTCCAAGGTATCTATATAACAAGAGAAAGTCTTGAGACATAGAAGGAGTATTATTATTTTGTCCATTTCCATAGGAGCTCTTCCTATCCGTCACAAACAAAAATTAGAAGTGCCTAGCCTGATCAAGAAACTGATAAGGATAAAGGATCAAGGAGTGAGGGGGGAATGTCATAATCATAAAATGTATGAGATTTATGTAAGTTATTTATAATCATTAATAGATCTCTAGTTTTACCCAAATTACTTGTGTTGGATTCATGAATGGTTTGTATTTTATTTCATGAATAATAAATCAAGTTAGATTTGAGGTATATTATTGATTTTTAACACTAGGGGAAGAAGAATATTGGTATTGTTTGTTTCTTATGTGTCGGGTGTAGGTTGTAGGAGCCGGAGCTACATTTCATAAGATGCAACATGAAGGATACATAGGAACAACCTTCAAATACAATGTATTGTAGTCTATCCTTCCTTGGTATAAAAGAGATTGTTTGCTCTAGATCTAGAAAACCATAGAAGTCTACCCTCTTTTTGTCTAGGATCCATAGGCAATTCCTAGGGATATTTTATAGTTCACTCAGTGAGATCCTTTTGATATTTATCCCATAACACTTGTGTTTTTCCTTATTACCAAAAGACAATATTCATAAAAGTATAAATAATAGAATATGGAAATATTTTAGAGAAAATATGACAATTTATAATAGTAATATCCAATTATAGGTTAATGAGAATATCACAATTAACAATAACTTTATTAATGAAACAAATGTTAACTTTCCTCTTTGAAAAAACAATCTATGTTTAAGTAAAGCTCCATTACAATATTATTCACAAGACATCTCATTACTTTCTACTTCTTTAAACATTTTCTATCTAACCTCGTAATTATAACTTTATGGTGAAGTAAATTTCTAGTACGTTGAACCTTCTACTAATCGTTATTATAATTATTAATTTCACACTATGTCTAATATACATAATGAATTTAATAGAGATTTTTAAATGCATATAAAGCTATATATGTACTTAAAAAGGTTGGGGTATGATCCTAACATTATGTATCTTTTCATATAACTATTTAGTATAAACATGATTTCACATTGTCTTGCAAGTTTGTTTTCTACATTGTCAAGAGTAATAATTTAAGAGGTTATGGTTAATGTTGACATCAATATTATGCCATATTATGATGTAGCCAATAAAATTTTATTCATTCACGATATTTAAAAGCCATGCAAACACAAGAGAATGGAAAATAACTCTCTTTTATTCCTTCTCCATCCTCACTATTACAATGTAGATTATTGAAAACAACTAATTTTAGAAAAACAAATAATTTTAGAGAATTCTCGCATGACTCTAAAACTGATCAATAACTAAGAGCTAACTAGAGACACACTATTTGTCAACTCACTTTTCTGATTAGGTTTATAAACTAAGAGGTAACTAATAATTACTAATTTAAAAAATCCCCCCAAAACACTAAAACCCCAATTTGAGGCCTTATATGAAGGAGTTTGGCTGTAGAAAAGTGTCGAAATGATTCTCGATCTAAAGGATCAGATTGAAACAAAATTGAACTCTTTTACATGCAACTCCTTGTAAATTTAAGCCAAAACGGATAACTGAGTCAAAAGTTGTGACCCTCAGAAATCCCAGAATCATCAAAGGTATGAGTTTGATGTAAGTTCTTTATAATCATTAATATATCATTGGTTTTCCCCAAACTATTTTTTTTGGATTCATGAATGGTTTGTATTTTATTTTATGAATATAAATTAATTTAGTTTTGAGGCATATTAGCGATTTTTAACACTAGGGTAAGAATAGGATTGTTATTGTTTGTTGCTTGTGTGCATGGAGCATGTTGTAGGAGCTCGATCTGCATTTCAAAATATGCAAAAACTAGGATACACATGAACAACCTTCAGACACATGGTATGTTATTCTATCCTTCCTTGGTGTAGAAGAGATTGTTTTCCCTAGATCTAGAAAACCATAGAAATGTACCCTCTTTCTGTCTAGGATCAATAGGAAAATCCAAGGGGGGTTTTATTGTTTACTTAGTGATATCCCCATGATATTTATCCCATAACTCTTTTGTTTTTCATTATTATCAAAAGAGAAGATTCATAATAGTATATATAATAGACTATGGAAATATTTTTGAGAAATTATGACAATTTATAATAGTAATATGGAATTGTAGGTGAATGAGAATATCACAATTAGAAATAAATTTATTGATGAAACAAATGCTAACTTTTCTCTTCTAAAAAACAACCTCGGTCTAAGTAAATCTCCATTTACAATATTATTCACAAGACATCTCATTACTTTCTACTTCTTTAAATAGTTTCTATCTAACCTCCTAACAAATTTATGGTGAAGTAAATTTCTAGTATGTTGAACATTCTATTAATCATTCTTACAATTATTACTTTCACACTATATCTAATATACATAATATACTTAATAGATATGGCTTCAATGCATAACAACCTATCTATGTACTTAAAAAGGTTGGGGTATAATCCTAACATTATGTCTCTTTTCATATAACGTTGAGACTTGGCATTGTCTTGCAAGTTTGTTTTCTACATTGTCAAGAGTAATAATTTAAAAGGTTATTTTTACTATTGACGTCAATATTATGTCACATTGAAACATCAAGATGTTGATATCATTGATATTTTTAGTTTCTTTTATATATCAATTTGGTATAATGGAGGTTTTTTTGTTGATTTGCAAGTTTATTCTCTGAATTGTGAAGAGTAATAATTGAATATGATATATTTAGCTATGATATCAAAATTATGTCACATTGTGACATTAATAGGTAAATCTCAATATTATGTGACATTGGAAGATTAATTAATTAATATAATTGATATATTTCCTTATTATCAAATTTCCATGTTCCTCAATGGTTCTATATCATTGTGACATTCATCAACTATTGTCACAATGATAAATTCATAAGTGGTGATGTCCCATTGTGACATTCATTCGAGGTCATGCCACACTACAACATTCTAGTATGGGATGGTGCAATTTGATGCTACCCTTTCATGATAGGTTAGTTTCAATGTAAATATAGAAAATCAACAATTTCCTGACTAGGAGGGATTATTAAAGGTAGATGAACAACTTATTTGAATATGGTGTACAAATATGAAATATATGAAATCAATTTATCTTCTAAAATATATAATTTTTTTTATGGAAAATTTTTATAACTCAAAAAAAATACATTCTTCTAACAATAGGATGCCACCATTCCTTTAAAATATATTTCATATGTTATTTCAAGATGTCGGTTTAGTATGGAAGTGATGGAATTTATTGAAACAAAATTGTTTAGTTGTAGAAAATCGTTGGTTCTTATGCACCACTATTTTTCCATGTTATATATATATATTACTTTTCTGTGGTTTTGAAATTATATCTCTGCGGTTTTGAACAAAAATAATATTTTTCTTCATTTTTGAATGGAAATAATATTTCTCTGCGATTTTGAAATTATATCTTTGCATTTTTGAAGGGGAATAATACTTCACTTTGATTTTTACCGTTTTTACCCAAAATAATCTCTACAGTTTCTCTCGTTTTCTCTGGAACTTCTCTGCGGTTTTCCGAAGTTATTTTTGGCTTCTTCAACTAGTTGATAAGTTGGACATGTGAAATGAGGAGAGTCACTTTTTACTTTGATTCAATTTTGAATTAAAATATATTTATAATCTATTAACATAAAGAGATTTAAATATACTTTATTTATTTTTTATTTTAAGTTCCATAAGTAAAAGTTGATTTGAGAGATAAAGTCAATCCAAAATAATAATTGTTACATTTTTTTTCTCTTCTTTTCAATATGAGCACTCCACCACCTATTCCAAAAACTCATACTAACAGGGGAGGCCCCCCAAAATCACCCTAGATATCCTTTACGATTATATGGAATCAATAGAAAAAAGGAGGGAAGAGAGAGATGCCAAAATCCAAATAGAGTTAGAAACATTAGAAAAAAGGAGTGAAGAAAGAGACATAAAACTCAAAATAGAGCTAGAGGCAATGATTGATAAAAAAATTAAAGATACCATTCAAACTGAAATAGAGGATAAATTCTTAGGGTTCAAGAGTGAATTACAGACAATGACGGATATGATTCAAGAAATGGAAAAGATAAACAATCAACCCAAGAAGGAGGGGTTGAAGAAAATAACAACTTGAGAGATAGGATTAAATAGCTAGAAGAAAAACTAACCAACAATTTGACCCTCAATAATATGGAAAAAAAATTGTATATCAAACCCAAAAAAGAGAAAATGAATAAGCTAATCGAACTAGACCATGAAAGTAACAACATAACCTTTAACGTCATAATTTTTGGTATAAAATAACAACAATAGGAGGATACACTAGAAATAGTAAAAGAAGAATTAAATCATAAATCACAAATTGACACAACTTACCTCATAGAAGAAAAGAGGCTAGGAAAATTAATTGATCACAAAGATAGGTTGATATGTGTCAAAGTAAGTTGTAATGACCATAAATATAACATACTTAGTAAATATTCGATCTTAAAAGGCTCAAGAATATTTATAAATGAAAACCTAATTCCCAAAGACCAAGCTAAATTAAGGAAGGAAGTTTAAAAGGCAAAAGAAGCTAAGAACGAAAGAAAATGGACAATAATTAGAAATTGAAAAAACTATTGTTAGGGATAGAGACCAGAAGGATAATAATAAATAGGAATTTGGGACAATCGAGATCATTTTTTTGAATTCTCGTGGCTTTCCATGGCACAAAGGTCATGTGATAAGTATGATCCTGGGTGATATTGATATTATCTGTCTAGTTGAATCTTGGGAGCATGAGGAGTTTAAGGTCCCTAACATATAATGATCTGTCTTCTGGTCGACATGGAACAAAAAGACCCATTGTGGAGGGATAGGAGGCATAACTTGTTATATTAGAAAGATAATTTCTCCTCACATTCAACTTCATAAGATTGACCCTCTCAATCAGTACAATTGGATGGAAATTTTAGACACCAATGCAAAGAATATGTATATAGAAATTTGTTATTTTGCACCTATTAGTTCTACGTTTTATAAGAAAAAAAATTTAGATAACAATTGTCCCTATAATAATTTAGAACAAGATATTTATAGTTTGAAAAATGAAGGTAATATCCTCCTACTAAAAGACTTTAATGCTAGGACTACAACTAAACAAGATACTCTTTTAAGTAATGACTCCAACCATAATCCTTTATGGCTACATCAAGACCTTGTTTTATCTAATAGCTACAAAAAAATCTCTGAAGACCTAATTGAGAATTTGTTTCGTATTGATTCAGTCAAGCTATGTAGCTCTCAAGACCTAATAGTTTGCAATGGAGTAATGAACTAGGCAAAATCCAACCAAATGACTTGTATTCAAGGGATACGTAGTAGTGTTGTAGATTATGTGATATATGATATCCTCGTTTCCAACCAAATAACAAATTTTGACCTTTTAAATGACCATGAGCCTGCCTCTGATCATAAAACTTTAACCCTAACTCTAAAATTTTCCATGCATAAGAGCGCCATTGAAGATAATTTTGATAATCAAAGGAATTTGCGCTTTGAGAAAAGTAAAGTTGATATTTTACTAAAGGATTTAAATAGTAAATTAAATATTGTAACTTATAAGGACACCATTGAAGAACTCTATCATAATTTTACAACTACCCTTACCGCTTCTATTAACAAGTTCTCTTTTGAGGTGTCCTATAAAATGAATAATAGAACAACCAACCCTTGGTATGATAAAGAATGTAAAATTGCTAGGAAATCCATTAGGGATTCTTCTAATGAATCCTTGAAACTCGATAAGATAAATACGTACAAAGCCATAATTAAAAGGAAAAAAAAAGGAACTATATCAATAAAAGGAAAAAGATACTTTCAAAACTATATAAGATGGATCCTAAGAAATTATGGAGCCAAATTATAAAACAAAATACTAAAGAAAATAATAGGATTCCCTTAAGGGACTAGAATTCCTACCTTAAAAGTCTCTACGAGCTCCCTAATTCCATGGACACCATTCCTATTATCCCTACAAAGGAAGACATTTTTTCTTTATATGACATAGAGTTCGGGGTTAAGCGGTTTGCAAATGGGAAAGCTAAGGAAATTGAATGCTACCAAGATGAAAATTTTAAAATCGGAGGGCCAATCATTATCCCTCACATACAGAAGCTCTTCAATTTAGTAGTCAAGCAGGGCTTCCCTAAACCATGGACGCAAAGCCTTATTGTTCCTATTTATAAAAATGTGGAAAGAAACATTCCCTCTAATTATAGGAGCATTATGATTAGCCCAGTTTGTAACATCCCACTCTTGTGCACACTAAACGACCTTATTCTTTGAGGACACTTGCTTGCAAGAGATACAGATTATTATACCTTCGACCGTTGATTATAATTATGAGGCATTATGGATGTGATTATATGTTATTTTTCTATATTGACTTAGATAGGTGCTATTGACTCGGTTCTCCTAAGTGTGTAGGATTTGGAGCTCGAGGATGTTGAGGCATCGATGAAACCCTTGGAATCTGGATCGAGTCAGGGAGTGGACTATTGGGGTTTAATTGTTGTATATATATGACATTTGTGAATCTGATTAGATGATATGATTATGGATATTATTTCTGACATGATTCGTTGATGATGCAGGCTGACGATAGCTTGCCGACTAGACTCACATGTGGAGTAGAGGGGTCACGCAAGATAACCAGAGACATTGAGGGAGAGGTGTGGACAACATCCCTGCCACAACCTACTTGCACTCCTGTTGTGGCTCGAACTGTAGGTTAACAACTACCTAGTTCGAGAAGACCCACGATGGTGTGATGACTGACTGCGATAGTCGCTCATGATGATTCTAAGGGGTGCACAATAAGGCAGGGGCCTTATTCGTTAAAGGCCCTTATCCTCCCACAAGATCACCTGGTGAAGTATTGAATCCAAGGGTTTTTGATGTATACCAAGTCATTCAAGATGAGAGTGGCACCCTTGGAGCACGTAGTGCGTCCTGAAGGGCACGTCTCACAAGAAAAACAAAAAGAGGCATGTGACACCCTTGGAGCACGTAGTGCGTCCTTAAGGGCACATTTCCCAAGGGAAACATAATGAGGTGAGTGGCACCCTTGGAGCACCTAGTGCGTCCTGAAGGGCACGTCACGTTGTTAAATAATAAAAGAATAAACCTAGATGGCCTTATAATGAATAGCGTGATATGAAAGATTTAAAAACAATTTCCCTAATAAAATGTCGCGTAACCTTGAAAATTAAAATCTAGGTAAGTGATACTTGTGATAAAAATATATATTTAAATAAAAATAAAAATAAAAAAAATAAACAATAAAAGTAATCATCATTAATCATGTGATGAGAAGGGGGTAAGCAATTCAATTTATTTATAAAAAAAAACTTTTGGGGGATAAAATTTAAAAAGGGGGGAAAAGGGGGAAATAATTGTTTTGTTACATATGCTAATTAAAAATTTATTAATTAAAAAGAAAAAGGGGAAAAAGGTAATTTTGTACACTCGCCAATTTGAGTTTTAAATGAAAAAGGAAAGAGGGAAATTTAAAAGAACTAGGAAAATAGGAAAAAGCGGGAAACATAAAGAGAAAGGGAAACATAAGGAAAAAGTAGAAAGACTAAATTAGTAAGGTATTTTGCATTTAAGAACTTTCTAAGTTCTACTCAACTAGTGAATTAGCAAGGGGGTAAGTCATTAGAATGTGTAAGGGAATATGGCGACACCTAGGAGCGATTCTAGGATTTCTTTTAGGTGGGAGAGGGAAATAGGAGTAATTAATTAATTAATGAAATTAATTTATGGTGCAATGAAGGGGATGGGTGACACATGTACGGGGAGGAGTGGCATCTCAGACTTGCGAGGCAAGCTGGGAGCTAGTTGTTATCTAGTTTAGTGTGCGTGGCCCCTTTGCGGCTTGGGGGGCTAAGGGGGAAGAAGAGTACCCCTAGTGTTGGCTGGGAGGTATCGGTGAAGTCTCATCGATCAACAAGTGAGACCTGCATGGAGCGCGTGGGACAAAGACTCAGAGAAGACGACTTGGTCTATGATACACTTACTTGATTCTGCATGGTAGATTCTTATTATACCTTACGCTTTCAATTCTGTATTTTTAATTGGGTAAATAAAATGTTTGACTTTGCATTTCAACCGAGAACTTAAATTCCCCATAGCCTTAAGCTCGCTTCTTTACGTGTTTCCCTTGGAATTCGTTCCATGCACGTTGCGAATGTCCTTTGGTTTTTTTTATTGTTGTTAAGAGTGTGCTTTTCTTCCTCTTCCCTAGTTCATCAGTCCATGCCTGAGTAGTCGGTCAGGATCCAAATCGACAGTCATCACTTCGGTGCACATCGACCTATAGATTCTAATGCCCTGTTTTTTTGTGCGTGGATTATGAGTGAAGGATGTACTCATCCAACCTTCTACCTCTATTGGTTGTTATTGGTCAAGTGATTGTCTTGCCCGTTCTTGCGATTGATTACCTCTGCGATTGTTATTCCCTTCCTATCACGAATCACTTATGAACCTCTATGTTGATCTCTACATTTTTAATACCCTCATGGTCATGATTTAAGTCTGCATTTTTAATGCTTTTCTTGGCGAATTTATTGTGTGTTATTTTTTTCATCTGATCTTCCATTTACTCTGCAAATTTTACCTTACCTTTACATCTCTGGCCTACGATTTCACTCTGCCCTTGGCCACACTGGACTGCGTCTTATTCTATTATTACTCTGTGTTCAATCCTTTTATTTACTTGACTGCGTTTCAATTCATTTATTTACTTGACTGCTTTTTAATTCTTGTTTGTTGCTTTTTGAATGGTAATTCATACCGGTGTTTTAATTTAACCATGATTCACCCAGGGCCCCATTAAATTATTGCATGCAGAGTGTGACTGCATTTTGAATTGATGCTTGTCGGTGATCTTGTAAATGCCTTGGAATTTATCATGTGAATAATTATTTGACACAACGATCCTCCTATGTATTCCATTCCAGTTTATCTCCTTTAAAAAAAATGTGAATTTATGTATTAATACCGCGGATTTACCTTGTGTAACTCAACGCTAACTCGACATACTTGACCCTTTCAAATCTACGATTTTGCTATGTTTAGACAATTTAATTCACGAGTTTAATTCTCACTCGAGAGAGTACAATCAAAGTTTTTCTCAAGCAGCTCCATTTTGCTTTTTCTCACGTCCACAACACAAATTTATTAGTCTTTATTTAACAGCTATAACCCCAAAAGTTTTGGAAGCACAACGGTTTGATTGTTGCATGGACTGTGTAAATGGTTGGTGAAATTATTTCTAGTGTGTCGGTATTGGGGGGGCATAATTCCGTGTGTTGGAGTGTGTAACGGGTAGCGTAGTTACAGTTTAGTGGATAGCAATTTCTTTTGATCATTAGACAACTTACAATCTGTTATATAGAGAGAAGTCATATATTTATTAAATTGATGGACACTGTGTAATTTGCATAGTAGTTTTTACCACAATGGTAAATTTATATTTCCTTTACACAACCACTCCTTACCTTAAGATAGTTTGTTTGGCATTGAAATGACAATTATGCTTAAACCAAAAAATAGCGTCAAAACTGCTTTGAAAGGGATCTTAAATGACATTTGATTATGAACCGACAGATAGCATTAAATCTCATTGGATAGCATTGAGGTGGTAATTATTTATAAGCAACACAATAGCATCAAATTCACATTTAATAGTTGGACCTGACATTTAATTATAAACAACAAGATAGCATTAAAATTGCCCCGAATAACGTAGAAATGGCTTTTATTTATAACCACATAACAACATTAAAATGGAATTAAGATTTGCATTAAAATGGCACTCATTTATTGACAACAACCACTTATAATTTAGACAACAATTGCCATTTAATCGCCAGGAGATTTTATATATGATGGACAACATGTTTTAATTAATATTGTTGATAGTGTTATAACCTATGATATATAAGGAGGTTGTTTAATAGTGTTACATCAATAATGATATACATTGATATAGTTGATATCGTTATGTACTGTTAAATTGTTAAATTAAATTGTGTTATTAATTTTGTAGGACTGGTCAATTAAACATAATTGTCGATTAGGTAATGAAGCAGCGTAAGATCACTTTTAAATGTTGAGTAGTGCACTTACTTTAATAGAAATGTACCTTGTTGACAAGCATGTTAATTTTGTTAAGTTCTGTACTAGTTCACACTTGATAACTTTTATGTCTTTAGTAACATTACAATAGTTACCTTTCACGCCTAGACTTCTTGCTTAACTTTTAGGGCTTATTGGTTGTAGTCACATCATTTAATGGATGAACTTTTGTTGAGCGACGTCTTCTTGCGTCTTGTCGACCTGTTGCTTGGGGTGTTGGTGCAGTATTCTTGTCAGTTGTTAGTCTCCTAGTGTGTGGATTTGTCCTGAGTCCTTGGTCTAGATAGGTTATGTTGCACTAAGGTTATCGCCGCACCCATCACCTCGGGACGACCTAAGTCCTGATGAGGGGATCATGGCGTGCCCTATTGGATAGAGGTGAATGATATCATGGTCGGAGTTTGTGCTCACTGTGTGACTGTTGTTGATGGTTGGAAGTTTTTGTTGGCGCTTGAGTTGTAACGCCTTCATGCATCTGGTAGCACGCCATTGAGGTCCTAGTTAACCGGTCATTGAGGCCGTTGTGTCAGGATGGGGATGTTGTGCCTATGCTTGTAGGCATGGTCATGTTGTGTCGGGCGGGTAGTCATTTATCCATGTTGTTTTAAGCATATTTTTCCCAGTTGATCTTGTGCCAGAGTGGGGAGTCATAGTTGATTGTAGTGTCACTTTTTACATCCCAGAGCTTACTCGCGCTCTGATACCAAATTGTAGTGTCACTTTTCACAGCCCATAGCTTACTCGCACTCTGATACCAAATTGTAGTGAACCCTTTTCACTACCGAGGCTTTCAAACCTCTCGCTAACCAATCTGTACATGGAATTTTACATAAAACATACACAATTGTATAATCACATGCGTAACAACAAAGAGATACATTTTAATTCTCAGAATAAACATATAGTTACTGTTATAATTAGACAATCCATAGATTTCAACAGTAATTCATTTACACAATGGAAAACATGATAACAGATCCAGTACAGTCATGATAAAATGTGGTAAAAATATAATTAAACACTTATCTTGTGACAGTGGAGAAATCCACCAACCAAATGCAGGCCTTCCACGAACCTCCCATCCGTAGACCGCACTGCTCCTCAACTCAATAGTGGGTCACCCCCGAGCTGGGACTGAGCTCCACCCTAGGGAAAGGATTCTAGACTCAGGTTGAGGTTACAGGGAATTCAGTCACACACAACCACCAGGAAGAAAGCTCTCCTAGGAATCTCCCACGCTCACTGCCCACAGACCCTCATTCCCCACATGCCTATTCCACCCCAGGAGAGTGCACCTTCTCTGTCACCTGGACAGTCCTTCGGCTTCCAGTCTCCCTTACCTTGGGTTACAGGAATAGACCGGACCGGAAGTCTCTGGGTTCTGTGGCATCTACAGGGTTCCTTCCAAGAGCTCTCTCCTTCCTCTGCGCACTCTCTCACCTGGAGGGAGTTTCTCAGAGGCCAACAAGCCTCACGCAGTCCAGAACTACGTGCCACAACAAACATAGGGAAAATAGATACAGGCTTGCCAAGAACCGGTTGAACAGTCACAGGATGTTCTCACGGTCAAGATTTCAGAACAGGGCTCCACGCACAAGATCGCTCAGCTTTTCCTGGGCAAACAGAGACTCTTCCCAGAAATTGACATGGACATTGCGTTCAGGGAATGCACACACTGGTTTTCTCTCACAGACAGACTCCACGACTCTTAACAAGGGTAAACACACATTCTTCAACACCCAACACAGGATTCCTCTCTGTAACAGACATACATGAGGTCTCTTGCAGACTGGCTCGTACGGCTCCTGCTCTGGGCAGTTGGGTCGAATGGAATGCGAGAGATCCCCCCCCCACGACTGTTCCTTTCTGTTTTATTTGCATGCGTCAGGGTGGAGATTTGTCACCCTGGGAACTGCATGCGTTCCATATGCATGCCTCCCTATACACACCTTTCCTTTTTGCTAGGAACTTAGGATAAAATAATATGCACATGGATTTTTAGGAAATAATATTAAAATATTATTCCAGGCCTAAGCCCCCTAGGCTTAGCCCCTAGGATCAACACTAAGCCCCTTTCCCACCTTCCATCCCCTAGTTTCTTGCCCACTCTATGGACGCTCAGTCCCCCTTCACTCATTTATCGTGGTCGGTCTGCACCTGGCGGTGTTTATATTTTATTTATTATTTTGCATACATACAAGTACAACAGCAGGCTCCTGGCCCTCAAACACTTAGGCTTCCTGGCCTAACAAATACATAATCCTTCCAACTTATACAAAACTTGGCTCACCAGCCTATAGAACACATTTACAATTCATTGCATATATCATGATCTGTAACGGGGCTCGGCCTTGGGGACACTACAATCCCCCTCCCCTTATTTTTGCACTGTCCTCAGTGAAACTTTACATCGCATCTGAAAGTTCTTAAAAATTTCCAAAAAGATGCGGGTACTCTGCCCGCATAACACCTTCATGCTCCCATGTCACGTCCTCAGGACCGTACCAGGTCCACTGGACCTTTACAAGCTCTATAGCTCGATTCCGGCGCTGTTTGCTTTTCCTGTCCAATATGCGCACATGATGCACTTGCAGGACACCCTCTGGTTCCACCTGAATCACATTCCAATCAATAACATGATTAGCATCAGGTACATATTTCTTAAGCAGTGAAACATGAAACACATTATGTACAGTCATAGATGCAGGTAATGCAAGAATGTATGAAACTGGCCCAATCCTTTCCAGGATCTCGAATGGCCCACAAAATCTTGCTGCCAACTTGACGCAACTTCCCAATTTCAGGGAACTCCTGTTAGTTTTCACTTTCAGGAAAACATGATCACCCACTTTGAATTCTCTATGGGTTCTATTACTATCAGCGTAACTTTTCTGCCTGTCCTGGGCAACTTTTAGATTATGTTTAATTTTAAT
>ML779468.1:1019645-1031516 GCA_009831015.1 Picea engelmannii
TATGATTTCTTTCTTCAAACCCAGCCAAAAATAATGGCTTTTGACTGCTGCCACAGTCTTCTGATATCCGAGATGTCTAGCATAAGCCACGTTATGCATCTCCTTTAGAATTCCCAGCTTCAATTATCGGTCATGGGGTACATACACTCTGTTTTTATACAGAAGTAGACCCTCAGTTCCTAAGGTGTAACCTTCCTCAATCTGTGGTCTCTCACGCTGCTGTAGCTTTGCTACAAGTCTTTTGTACTGCAAATCAGCACTTGCAGCCTCCACAATTCTGTCTTTCAACTCAGTTATGTACATGCTAATGGTTGTAGCATGTAATTCATGCACTTTTCTACTGAGTGCATCTACCACCTTATTGTCTTTCCCTTTGATATGCTTGATGTCAAAATCATATTCACACGGAAATTCCAGCCATCTAATTTGCCTGGCATTTAAGGTCAGTTGATCAAATAAATACTTCATACCATTGTGGTCTATTCTTAATTCGAATTTCTTTCCCATGAGGTAATGTCTCCATTTCCTCAATGCGTGGACAACTGCTGTCAGCTCTAAATCATGAGTGGCATAATTATTTTCATGCTCTTTCAGCTTTCGGGATTCATAACAAATTACAAATACCTCTTGGCTGAGAACTCCTCCCAACCCTTCCTTACACGCATCCGTGCACACTATGTAATCCTTGTTTGGATCAACAATCTTTAGGATTGGAGCACTAGTGATCAGCTGCTTCAATTGCTGGAAGTTTCTCTCACATTCTTCAGTCCACTGGAACTTCTTCTCCTTCCTTTGTAAGGAAGTGATAGCATGAGCTATCCTTGAAAATCCAGCTATGAACCTCCTATAATAACCTACCAGACCCATAAAGGATCTAACTTCTATCACATTCCTTGGTGCTGGCCATTCTTGAATGGCCTATACCTTCTCAGGATCCACAACGATCCCCTCTTCAGATATAATATGTCCCAAGTAATGGATCTGCCTTTGGTAAAATGAGCACTTGCTCAGTTTTCCGTACAGCTGGTGTTCTCTCAACACCTGCAGCACCATTCTCAGGTGTTGCTCATGTTCTTCCTCTGTCTTGGAATACACCAAGATATCATCCAGGAAGACTATGACAAACTTGTCCAAATAATTTCTGAATACTCCATTCATTAAGCACATGAAGACAACAGGCGCGTTGGACAGTCCAAACGACACCACTGTAAATTCATAGTGACCGTACCTTGTTCTAAAGGCGGTCTTGCTGATGTCTTCATCTTTTATCCTCACTTGATGATATCCAGATCGAAGATCTATTTTCGAAAATATTTTCGCATCCTTCAACTGATCGAAAAGATCATCAATCCTTGGCAGAGGATATTTGTTCTTGACAGTGACTTTATTCAACTGCCAAAGTCAATGCACAGCCTCATCGTCTGATCTTTCTTCTTCACAAATAGGATCGGAGCTCCCCACGGTGACACACTGGAGCAAATGCAACCTTTCTTTAGTATCTCTTCGAGCTGCAGTTCCAACACTTTCAGCTCTGGTGTGCTCATTCTATAAGGAGCCTTTGAAATTTGAGCTGCTCTAGGCATCAGATTTATAGAAAAATCGATGTCCCTCTTCGGAGGTAGTCCAAGCACCTCCTGAAACATGTCCTCAAACTCTTTGAGCACCCTGTGGTCTTTCATATTTGAGACCACATTTTGGAATACTTCTTCCACTCAGGCTGCAAATAATTGACAGCCTTTCTGGTAACATTTCTTCAGCTGCATGGCTGAGATTTCCCTCACAGCCATGGCTCTGGGAATTCCTTGGAATGTTACCTGATTTCCCTCTTCGTTTAGGCATGTGAACCTCTTTTCATAGTTGTCTATGTCCTATTTTGTGGGTGTGTTTCTCGCCATTAGATGTGTTGTTTAGCTGTAATCATTGTTGTCATCCTATTTTAAAGAAAAAAAGAATTGCACCTTCTTCTTCATTTGTAGTCGTAACGAAGGGATCGTTACATATGATATCATAATAGGTTCAACCCTGCGACTGTGGATCACTAGGATTTCCACTGCAGTAAACCCATGAGTATTAACCATTTCTTTAATTAAAAACCTTAACGTGTCCATGTGGTGATCTCATTTACAGGATGCCTCAGAGGCTCGCAACATGGTGTCGTGGAAGGAGGTGAGACGCCTCCAGAAGTTCTCGCACCCTCAGAGTGTAACCCACAAGGGGAAGGGAAATTCCTTGGGCTGGATTCGCTTGCTATAAGGGATGATGATGGTCTAATAAGGCCCTTCTAGGTAATGTCAAAGGGCCTTGATTGACCATTGGTACTGAGAGGAGGCTAGGGAACCTGTACCCCTGAGGGTCCACAATGTGCCCTAGCTAGTACCATTAGCATCCACCGAGAACTTGAGAGAGTTGAGTTCTAGAGTCCACGAGTGTCATGGACAACTATGTCATCGAGGCACAGTTGTAGAGAAAGGCGTTGTTCTTCATACTTTGCGATTACGACCTCCAACATGAATGTTTGTATGGTGGTCTTTCAACTGAAGGGGAGCACTCTTCTATGGCGGAAGACACTCCTCCCAGTTTTGAACATGGTCGTCGATGACGTATCATGGGAACTGTTCGAGGAATGGTTATAGGAGAGGTATCTTTCTAAGGAATTCGTTGAGTGTCATCTCAATTAGTTCGATGCCTTGCGACGAGGCATCCGTACAGTGCCCGAGTACGAGGCCCATTTTGGAGCTTCTTCGATATGCCTTGCTCCAAATTACCCAGAAACTTAAGGTCAAGAAGTTAGAGTTTGGAATTATTGTTAGAATTCATCTTCTACTTCAGATACCAGGATTACTGGATTGAAGAAAGTGTGTTGGATTGTGGGAGCCACATGACCAGCATTACTGCCCAGAGGAAAGGGTTGGAGCATATGGTCAATCGGACCCACTACCATGGGATTTTTGGGTAAGGGCTATCATATTCATGCAGTAGTGAATAACCACCAAGCAGAGCACCAGTAGACTGTGCTCAAGACGTCAGGTATCGCTGCTGACTAGATCCTTAGTATTTTGATAGATCTCGGTGCTATCGAGAGTTTCATTTCTGGTGTAGTGCTAAGAGGATTAAGGTAAAGGCAATCGAACATGATGAGTTTATGCTTTGTAGAGATGGCTTAGGGAGCCAAACATAAGGTTGGAGGAAGGGTTACAGGCTGTATCCTTAACCTAGGAGAGTTTGTCACTAGGGCCAACTTGTACATCACGATCTTAGGATCTTATGACATCATGATCAATATGGATTGGTTGGAATTGCATGAGGCGATACTCAACTGTAAGACAAGATGGTTGATATTGGTCGATGATGAGGATTAAAGACACGTGATTGTAGGACATAAATAGGGATTTTCCCTGAGGTTCATCTCTTCCTTGCATTTACAGAAGAGCATGCATAA
Source organism: Picea engelmannii (assembly GCA_009831015.1). NCBI lineage: Eukaryota > Viridiplantae > Streptophyta > Pinopsida > Pinales > Pinaceae > Picea > Picea engelmannii. The sequence goes on from ML779468.1 coordinate 1,023,085, forward strand.
AGGATGTAAGATTTATGAGATCCTTGCATTAAACAAGAAGGGAGTAGCGGAAGGACTAGAACACCTACCGGTGGTGAGAGAGTTTTCATACGTCTTTCCAGAGGAGTTACCTTGGATTTAATTGGAGAGGGAATTGGAGTTTACCATAGACATAAAACTAGGGATTGAACCGATAGCTAGAATTCCTTATCGGATGTCGATCCCAGAGTTACAAGAGTTGAGAATGCAAATGAAGGAGCTGTTGGACCTAGGACTTATACGTCCGAGTGTGTCACCATGGGGTGTGAATGTTATCTTCATATGAAAGAAGGATGGGTCATGGAGACTCTGCACTGACTACCGTCAATTGAACAAGGCGACGATCAAGAATCAATATCCACTGCTGAGGATTGATTATCTGTTCGATCAGATGAAGGCTGCGCTGATGTTTTCAAAGATAAATTTGCGATCAGGATCTTTCCAGTTATGGATCAAGGAGGATGACATCCCTAAGATTGATTTAAAATGAGGTTTGGACATTATGAGTTTACTGTTTTATCGTTTAGACTGACAAACGCCCCAGGGGTATTTATGAGTTTGATGAACGGGGTGTTCCGTGAGTATTTGGATAAGTTCATCCAAGTATTCATGAAAAGTATTTTATTTACTCTCAGATGACGGAGGAGCATGATGAGCACTTGCACTTGGTACTACAGTGTCTGCGAGAGCATAAATTGTATGGGAAGTTGTCCAAATGCTCATTTTATCAATCTAGGATTCACTACTTAGGGCATGTTATCTCTGGCGAAGGAATCGTTGTAGATCCAGCAAGGGTCAAGGCTATTATGGAATGGCTTGCGCCGACGAATGTCCCAGAAGTGCATGGCTTCATTGGTTTAGAAGGATACTATCGACAGTTCATCGAGGGATTTTCAAAGATAGCAAACCCGATTACGAAATTACAAAAGAAGAATAAGAATTTTGTTTGGACCAAGAAATGCGCGAAGGCATTTCAGAGGCTCAAGGAGCTATTGACAACAATACCGATACTAAAGGTCCCTGAAATGGATGCAGACTTCTTGGTATGAACTGATGCATCCAAGGAAGGCTTAGGTGGAGTCTTGATGCAAGATGGTTGAGTGATCGCTTACATCTCGAGGAAACTGAGAAGGCATGGGGAAAACTATGTGAGAAACGATTTGGAGTTGTTAGCCAGTGTATATGCCTTGAAGGTTTGGAGACACTACCTTGTTGGATGAAAATTTGAACTAATGACGGACCACTGTGGACTACAACACATCTTTACGCAAAGTGACCTGAACGCGTGACAACGACGTTGGTCGAAACTGCTTAGCGAGTACAATTTCGAGATTTCTTACATAAAAGGAAGAATGAACCGAGTGATAGATGCATTGAGTCATAGACCACGCATCTTTTCGGTGTTGTCTCTTTAGATGAATATACATGAAAATATTATAACTTTACAGTGCGACAATGACTGGTACAAAGAGGTCGAGGATTTTATCGGACAAAACACAATGATGGTACCAAGATTCGAAGGATTTACGTTTGACGACGATGGATTATTGAGGTTTATAAATCAGATTTACGTACCACTGAATTACGATTTGAGTAGCTTGATCCTAAACGAGGCTAATAGAGTAGTATACATGGATCACCTGGGAGTCATGAAGATGGGGGAGGACCTTAAACCCTTATTCTTCTGGAAATGAATGAATACAGACATAGTCAACTATGTGGCCAAATGTCTAGAATGTCAGCAGGTAAAGGCCAAACATAGATATCCAACATGATTACTACAACCACACACTATTCTAGAATCAAAATGGGAGGTTATTTCGATGGATTTTATTGTGGTATTGCCACTAACAACAAGGAGACATGACTCAATTTTCGTGGTAGTCGACACTCTGACGAAGAGTGCTCATTTTATTCCTGTGCATACAACCTATTAGGCATTGGACATATCTATAGTTTTCATCAATGAGATTGGGAGGCTGCATGGCATACCTAAGAGGATTATATCCGATCAAGGATCGGTGTTTACTGGATGATTTGGACTAGTTTCCAAGAGGTCTTGGGAACCTGACTTAACTTTAGTACTGTGTATCACCTGGAGACTGACAGGAAAACTGAACGAGCGAACCAGACCTTGGAAGACATGTTGCACATGTACGTGATGGACCAACAGAAGCATTGGGAGGAATTCTTTCCATGGTATAATTTTCTTATGACAACAGTTACCAAAGCGCCATTAAGAAGGTGCCTCTTGAGTTTCTTTATGGGCGATCGTGTCAAACACCTTTGAGTTGGGATCGACTTGAGGATAGGGTCTTGGTGGGATCAGAAGTGATCCAATAATTGGAAGATTAAATGAAAACTATAATACAAAGGATCAAGGAAGTGCAGGATCGACAAAAGAGTTATGTCAATGCGAGTCGTGTCGACTGTAGTTACGATGTGGCAATTGAGTATTTTTTCAGTTGAAACTGCATAAGAGTTCGATCAAGTTTGGAAAATGGGCTAAACTATCTCCTATGTTCGTGGGATCCTACGAGATTGTGGAAAGGAGAGGTCCGTGACCTAATGACTAGCCTTTCCTAATTCTTGAGGCGTATGCATGATGTCTTTCACGTCTTTGTTTGAGACATTATGATTAGTGATCCTATACATGGTTTGACTTGAGCACCTTGTGGGTGTCGGATGAGGGTGTGCTCATGGTTGATCTATCCACATCATGGATCATCACATGCGACAGATACGATGTCAAATAGTAGATGAGGTCAAGGTCCATTGGGACAACTATAGTCCGCACCCGACGACCTCAGAGGATGCATATGATATGCGCCAACAGTTTCCATTTTGTTGGATAGAGAGACTTGTGATACCCTGATACACATTATTTCAGCACTTGTATACTATGAAACTTTGAGATGAGTTTTAGACCAAGAGGGGGTGTATGTAACAACCCACTCTTGTGCGCACTGAGTGAACTTATTATTTGAGGACACTTGCTTGCAAGAGATCCAGATTATTATACCTTTGACCGTTGATTATTACTATGAGGAATTATGGATGTGAATATATGCTATTTTTCTATATTAAGTTAGACAGGAGCTATTGATTTGATTCTCTTGAGTGTGCAGGATCTGGACCTCGAGGATGTTAAGGCATCGATGAAACCCTTGGACTCCATATCGATTCAGGGAGTGGACTATTGGGGTTTGATTATTGTATATATATGACATTTGTGCATCTAATTAGATGATATGATTATGGATATTATTTCTGACATTATTCGTTGATAATGCAAGCTGATGATAACTTTTCAACCAAACTCACATGCGGAGTAGAGGGGTCACGCACAATAACCATATACGTTGAGGGAGAGGTGTGGACAATAGCCCTGCCACAACTTACTAGCACTCTCACCATGGCTCGAACTGTATGTTAACGACTACCTAGTTCGAGAAGACCCACGATGTCGTGAGGGAAGACTGCAACAGTCCCTTAGGATGATTCTAAGGGGTTCACAATAAGGTAGGGGCCTTATTCCTTAGAGGCCCTTAGTCTCCCACAAGATCACCTAGAGGAGTATTGACTCCAGGGGTTTTTTATGTCTACCCTTGGAGCACATAACCCTTATGTAACCCTTGGAGCACGTACTATGTCTTGAGGGGCACGTCACGCAAGAAAAACAGAAAGAGGTGAGTGGCACCCTTGGAGCACGTAATGTGTCTTGAAGGGCACGTCGCGTAAGGGAAACAAAATGAGGCGAGTGGCACCCTTGGAGCACCTAGTGCGTCCTGAAGGGCACGTCGCATTGTTAAATAATAAATGAATAAACCTAGATGGCCTTAGAATGAATAACATGATAAGAAAGATTTAAAAACAATTTCCCTAATAAAATGTCGCCCAACCTCGAAAATTAAAATCTAGGTAAGTGGTACTTGTGATAAATATATATATTTAAATAAAAACAAAAATAAAAATAAATAAACAATAAAAGTAATCATCATTAATTATGTGACGAGAAGGGGGTAAGTGATTCAATTAATTTAAAAAAAAATCTTTTGAGGATAACATTTAAAAAGGGGGAAAACGGAGAAATAATTGTTTTGTTACATATGATAATTAAAAAGAAAAAGGGGAAAAAGGTAAGTTTTTACACTTGCCAATTTGAGTTTTAAATGAAAAGGGAAAGAGGGAACTTTAAAATAATTAGGAAACTAGGAAAAAGAGGGAAACCTAAACAGAAAGGGAAACATAAGGAAAAAGAAGAAAGAATAACTTAGTAAGGTTTTTTTCATTTAAGAACTTTCTAAATTGAACTCAACTAGTTAATTAGTAAGGGGGTATGTCATTAAAATGTGTAAAGGAATATGGGGACACCTAGGAGCGATTCTAGGATTTCTTTTAGGTGGGTGAGGGAAATAGGAGTAATTAATTAATGAATGAAATTAATTTATGGTGCAATGAAGGGGATGGGTGATACATGTACAGGGAGGACTTTTATGAATTAAATTATTCAACAAGAAATTAAATGGGATTTTGGGAAAGTAAAGGACTTAGAAACTCTATATAAAGGAGGGAGAAGGAGGAGGATGGATCTTTTCTATTATGTGTAACGTTACGCTACAAAATTTCAGAATTCACTGAATTAGCTTGTGGGAGTTGGAATACCCATCTCGGTGAGGTGTGGTAGCTCGACCATGTGAGGTGAGTTGGGAGCTATTTGTTCTCTGGTTTAGTGTGTGTGGCCCCTTTGTGGCTTTGGGGGATAAGGGGGAAGAAGAGTACCCCTACAGTTGGCTGGGAGGTATCAATGAAGTCCCATCGGTCGGCAAGCAGGAGTTGCATAGAGCACGCGGGACAATGACTTGGAGTGGATGACTTGGGATATGGTACACTTAATTGATTCTGCATGGTAGATTCTTATTATACCTTACACTTTCAATTCTGTATTTTTAATTGGGTAAAGAAAATTTTTTACTTTGCGTTTCAATCGAGAATTTAAATTCCCCATAGCCTTAAGATCCCTTCTTGATGTGTTTCCCTTGACATTATATCCCTGCACATTGTGAATTTCCTTTGGTTTTGTTGATTATTGTGAAGAGTGTGCTTTTCGTCCTCTTCCCTAGTTTGTCAGTCCATGCCTGAGTAGTTGGTCAGGAGCTGAATTGATAGTCGTCACTTCGGTACACAACGACCTATAGATTTTAATGACCTTATGTTCTGTGCATGGATGATGAGTGAAGGATGTGTTTGCCAAGTCGTCTACCTCTATTGGTTGTTACTAGTCGAGTGATTGTCTTCCACCTTGTTGCAATTGATTACCTCTGTGATTGTTATTCCCTTCCCGCTGTGAATCGCTTATGAACCTTTACGTTGATCTCTGCATTTTTAATACCCTCCTGACAATGATTAAATTCTGCGTTTTTAATGATTTTCATGATGAATTTACTGTGTACTATTTTTTTCATCTGATCTGCCATTTACCCTGCAAATTTTACCTTACCTTTACATCTCTTCCCCTTGATTTCACTCCTCCCTTGGCCACACCAGGATGCATCTTATTCTATTATTACTCTACGTTCAATCCTTTTATTTAATTCACTGTGTTTCAATTCCTTTATTTACATTACTGCATTTTAATTCTTGTTCACTGCTTTCTGAATGGTAATTCATACCGGTGTTTTAATTTAACCATGATTCACCCAGGGTCCCATTAAATTATTGCATGCAGAGTGTGACTACGTTTTGAATTGATGTTTGGCAATGATCTTGTAAATGCCTTGGAATTTATCATGTAAATAATTATTTCACACAACGACCCTCCTATGTATTCCATTCCAGTTTATCTCCTTTAAAAAAAATGTGAATTTATGTAATAACACCATGAATTTACCTTGTGTAACTCAACGCTAACTCGACAGACTTGACCCTTTCAACTCTGTGATTTTCCTATGTTTAGACGGTTTAATTCACAAGTTTAATTCTCACTCGAGACAGTACAATCAAAGTTTTTCTCAAGCGGCTCCATTTCTCTTTTTCTTACATCCACAACACCAATTTATTATAGTCTTTATTTAACAGCTATAACCCCAAAAATTTTGGAAGCACAATAGTTTGATTGTTGCCTGGAATGTGTAAATGATTGGTGAAATTATTGATGGTGTGCTGGTATTGGGGGGGCGTAATTCCATGTGTTGGAGTGTGTAACGGGTAGCATAGTTACGGTTTAGTGGATAGAAATTTCTTTTGATCATTAGACAACTTCCAATCTGTTCTATAGAGAGAAGTCATATATTTATTAAATTGACAGACACTGTGTAATTTTCACAGTAGTTTTTACCGCAGTGGTAAATTTATATTTCCTTTACACAACCACTCCTTACCTTAAGATAGTTTGTTTAGCATTGAAATGACAATTATCCTTAAACCGCCAAATAGCATCCAAACTGCATTGAAAGGGCTCTAAAATGACATTTGATTATGAGCTAACAGATAGCATTAAATATCATTGGATAACATCGAGGTGGCAATTATTTATAAGCAACACAATAGCACCAAATTCACAATAATAGCTGGACCTGACATTTAATTATAAACAACAATATAGCATTAAAATTATCCTGAATAGCATAGAAATGGATTTTATTTCTGACCACATAACAACATTAAAATGGAATTAAAATTTGCATTGAAATGACACTCATTTATTGACAACAACCACTTATAATTTAGACAACAATTGTCATTTAATCGCCAACAAATTTTATATATGATGGACAACATGTTGTAATTAATATTGTTGATAGTGTTATAACCTGTGATATATAAGGAGGTTGTTTAATAGTGTTACATCAATAATGATATACATTGATATAGTTAATATCGTTATGTATTGTTAAATTGTTAAATTAGATTTTGTTATTAATTATTTAGGACTGGTCAATTAGACAACATTGTCGATTATGTAATGAAGCAACGTAAGATTACTTTTAAATGTTGAGTAGTGCACTTACTTTAATAGACATGTACCTTGATGACAAGTGTGTTGATTTTGTTGAGTTCTATACTAGTTCACACTTGATAATGTTTATGTCTTTAGTAATATTACAATAGTTACCCTTTGCGCCTAGATATCTTGCTTAACTTTTAGGGCTTCTTGGTTGTAGTTGAGTCATTTAATGGATTGCGCTTTTGTTGAGCAATGTCTTCCTGCGTCTTGTCGACCTATTGCTTGTGGTGTTGGTGCAGACTTATTGTCAGTTGTTAGGATTCTAGTGTGTGGATTTGTCTCGAGTCCTTGGTCCAGATAGGTTATGTTGCGACAGGTTTATCGCCACACCTATCACCTCAGGACGACTTGTGTCCTAATGAGGGGATCATGGTGCACCTTATTGGATAGAGGTGAACGATATCATGGTTGGAGTCTGTGCTTCCTATGTGAGTGTTGTTGATGGTTGGAAGTTGTTGTTGGCGCTTGAGTTGTAATGCCTTCATGCGTCTGGTAGCACACCATCGAGGTCCTAGTTAACTAGTCATAGAGGTCATTGTGTCAGGATGGGGATGTTGTCCGTTAGCTTGTAGGCGTGGTCATGTTGTGTCGGGCGGGTAGTCGATTATCCTTTTTGTTTTACGCATGTTTCACCCAGTTTCTCTTGTGCCATAGAGGGGAGTCATAGTTGTCTGTTGCATGTTCTACGGGTGTGGTGCTCGCCATCAGATGTGTTGTTTAGCTGTAATCGTTGTTGTCGTTTTGTTTTAAAAAAATAAAAATTGCACCTTCTTCTTCGCTTGTAGTCGTAACAAAGGGATAGTTACATAGTGTAATGTCCCCCACCTCTTAGAGAGGTGATGAGGAGACTTAGTGGCCTGGGCACCCCCACTAGGTCATAGTCTCACACTGAGGGGGGGAAAAGTCAAGAAGTTAAAAGTTATATTTTTAAGTTGACTTAAGAAAGGAAAAGGATAAAGGAGTAAAATATAACTCAACAGAAGAATAGAAGATTAACCCTAGCAGTTAACCTAACTCAACAGAGAATTAGAAGGAAAAGTATAAGTAAGAGGCTAGGGCGCACCTATTACTCATTTTGGTTTTGGATTAGCATTTTCTATTGCACTTGAGCATTCAGTTTGGGGGTTTTGCTGGACAAACCCTTGTGAGCAACTCAGTGGTGAAATATTCACTCACCTTGTTCCGCAGCTTGGTCTCGGGGATGAAAGACTCCTCCACACCATTCTAGTCTCAACCCATCTCCATCTAGCACTTCAGAAGGTAGTAGGCCGTACTGTTCTTGTGTTTCCAGCAAGGGCGCACCATCATCTAGAGGGAGGTTCGATCCAGCTTATCCTGAGGGCCTGGGGCCATTCCGACAGTTGGGTTTTGTTTGCAGGGGCAGGACCATCAGTTTGAGGGATTTTCT
>ML779468.1:1049968-1060056 GCA_009831015.1 Picea engelmannii
TGCTTGGCTGAAAACGTTGTGACTCTTACCACTTGATTTGATAGACTTTGAGCCATTGATTACATCTATAAGCTATTTTAACAAAATGTTGCACTCTTTGTCTTTCAAAGTAACTTGATTCTAGGGCTGACGTCATCTTTTTGCAGTAACATCCTTTGTGACGTCAAGCTTCTTTTAATCCTAATTTGAGTACATAACTTTATGATTTGGTTGGCTTTGAGGCATAATTTACTTTCTTAGATCTTTTGTGCCAAACGTTCTCTCTCTTGCCTTCCAAAAATTGATCTTGAAATAGGGCTGACGTCACCCTTCTGCATAAGTGACACAACAACATTGTTTATATGTGTATGAGCTGATCTATGACATTGCATTTACAAGATTTTAATTGCGTACATTGAATGCTCATTGTCTCTTGTGTTTTATTGAAGGAGTGATATTTGTCATTGGCTTTGTTTAGCAATTATTGACTTCATCAATAATTGGATTTGATCATTTGCTCATATATATTTGAAGATAGTCATTAAATTGTGAAGTACTAACCCACTGCAAGCACACATTCTAGTTTATTTGTCTTGTCTCACAAACAGATGCATCATCAATGGATCTTTCTCCTTGACTATCTCGTCATTGGCAGTAATCTGTGAAGGGACACTCTTATCCTTGCCATCATCCCTTTAGCCCTTCATTAACCCAGATTACATAGGGACGTCTCCCTTGGACTAGCCCTCCTAAATAGAAAGAGCCCCCCATCGAGGTGACAGTGGGTGGGGAAGCTCCTGTTACGCCAGTTTCAAGCCTTGAATCAAGCTGCCTAAACCCTTCCTACAAACCGTGCGATAACAGTATCAAAAATAACATCAGTAAAATAAAAAATATTGAAGTTTTCTTGCCGCTTTTCGCTTTCTTCTCAGCATCGTTTAACTGATATGTGAATCCGCGCATGTGAATTCATAAACCCATAGGTTTTCATATCTCTTACGGCGTGGTGATAGAACCGGTATTTGACGTGGCCACAACCGGATGATCTCAAGGAGGAGTCAAGCATCTTAAATGTACTTTTCCTTTTCATCTTGTCCTCAGGTTCATGCATGGTTGATTTTCTTGTACATATATAGCTTCATGTGATCTTAAAAATATTCTTTTTTTCATTCAAAAATTTAAGTATATGAAATATTAACTTGATATGCATGCATGGTGCAAAGGCTTTGCACATGTATTTAGAAGGTTTTTTCAGATAATTTTTCATTCAGAAATTTGAATGATCACATATATGGAATATTACTCGTAATATGCATGGTGCAAAGGCTTTGTACATGTATTTAAAAGGTTTTTGAGATAGTTTGATTGAGAGGAAAACTTTTCACATGAATATTTTTTAGAGAATTGAATTTGGATGCTTTTAAGAGAGTTGATTTGTACAAGTTTTAATATAATTTTCTTATGTATTTTAAGAAAAGTATAATATAATAGGTTGAATTTTGATTTTATGATTAATTAATATTAGTTTTTATAAATAAATTTTAATTGTAAAAGCTATGATACTTTGAATAATTATTCTTGATACTTAATTAAAAACTATTCAAAATGATATATCTAAAGATTTATGATCAAATTTAATTTTGAAATCTTATTCTATAAAATATGTTACCAAAAAATTATGTGATTTAATTATATAAAAATATTATTTAAAAATATATATATTCTTTTAAGAATGATGAAAAACATGTAAAATTATTTAAGAATGTAAAGTTATTTAAAAATATGAAAAATAAAACACCAATCATACATACTTAATAAAAAAAATTAAGTTACATAAATTTTTTCATATATTTATATATATATATATATATATATATATTCATTTTAAATTGAAAATATCTACACATAATTGTATTTCAAAATATCAACACATAATTATATTTGATATATAATTATTTTTTATGTAAAAAAAATGTGATGTCAATAAAATTAAGGTGTTTTTTATACTCCTTTGACTTTTTAAACTTGTTATGACTCATTAATTAAGATTCACATAAGAAAAATTATGACTTTAACTAAAACAAGAAATAATATATATAGAAAAAGAGTTCTCTGTATTTTTGTTTTTGCAAATTTTTTGAAAATATGACCAATAACTTTTATTCACAATAACTATTTTAAATGTATAATTTTCCACACACTCATACTCATGAGCATGATTTATAAATTATCTATGTTAGCTTATGGCTTATCTTACCAATCACTAAGTCTAATTGTCACCTATATTTGTATTATTCATTTAGGATATTAGTAATATATCCTCATGTGATGAATAATGATTTAGTTAAGATTGCCTAGCCTAGTTAGCATGAGTGATTTTAGGGTCTAGAGAAATATCTCTATGAGGTGACATCACCCATTGTACTACAAATATGTAACATTGATGTGAATACATGAGAGTTGGCTACTGAGCCATTTACACCATCTTGTTATTCCTGTCTATATTTTATCAATTGATATCAGAGTTTTTATAGTTATTAAGGGCCTGGTAGTCTTGATATCCATAGTAGTTTTTCATGAGAGCTAAGGTGTATCCTATGATATTGAGATGAGCATCTAGTAAAAGAGAAGTAGCTAGAGTTGGAGCAATTTGGTGTTCGAGTGACCACTCTTCCGCCTTCACTTAATCAGGTATGGCCAACGAGAAATCAAAGCAACCAACGATATGGACATTACAAAAATAATTTTTGATCTGGACAATCAATAACCAAGAGGTGAGATATGTTGAGCATTATGAATATTTTGTATATCTACAGAAATCATTCTGCAACTCCTAGATCTGTAGATCATTCACAGTCAAAACTTGGGCTATTGATAGCCATATGATTTGTATCTAGCACGTACTCATCACCTTCATCCATCCTTATCTTTTGATTGAGTAACCGAAGCTAAGAAATCGAGATTGTCAGCACCCATAGATTTCATTAGTTCAGAATCATTGTTTTTGGCCTATACACTAACCCTCCATGATTCAAACAACTAGAAGGAAATTACTCCTAAAATGTCAATCTTGGAATCGATCCATCCACTATCTCTTTGGTGAATTTTTGGGCAGCGAATTATATTGTTTAAATGTTATGAAAAGAGGCCGCATCAGTTTGGACTAAAATAAAATTAGTTTGCAATTGGATTTACCAAACCAAGAGTAGATTGGAGCATGAGAGTTGCACGAGACCAAACCATTGACCGACAAACCACAATCAAATTTTGAAGTGTAGGGTTTCGGGAGTTCGTTGGATCTGTTTCATTCTTATCGATGTCGAAGTGCTAGTGTAATACAGCCAAATCTACGAGGTTCTCCAGAAAAATGTCTTTCCCCGTAAGTTTCCTTCATATATAATTCTTCCACAAATTTATTATGTAGTGATTTTGCATCTACATCCCACACTTTGTGAACTTATGAATATAGGAGAGATAATAAGTGTAATGTGTGAGAATGAGTGGTGAGGTTTCTATTATTTTATTCAATGAAGATGACAAGATCATGGGGATAGATAATTAGTTCTCATTTTATGCTATTATATTCTTCATGGGTGAGTATGATGATTCTGAATTTTATTTTCTCATGAAGAGTGGTGAAACATATTGGAATGAATTGAATTTTGAATGTGAATACATCGAGATTGGTTGTCCATGTCAAAAGGGTAACTGGTACCAGGAGTGTGCATGGTGTCATCAAGTTTATGTGACACTAGAGTTTTCATTAAACTCCATCTGGGTACCAAAAGAGAGCTGGAAGTGTTGCAATATGGAGGTGAAGTGGTGTATCGTATCGTGTAACATATCGAGGACCGTATCATGGACCATATTGGGAACCATAGCGTCGACCATCCATCAACCCGAATGTAAATTCACAACAACGCTAGCACTATTTTAATTTCTAGGTCATGACAAAATGAAGAAATAAAGTGGGCTAATTGTAGTCGGGACACTTATCTTGATTGGGACACAATTATGTTGATATTGTGTATTAGTAATGACTTTGGATAATTTGACATTTTTAATGTCTTGTTATTAGCTATTAAAATCTTGACTAAAGGAAGAAAAGTCTTATTCAAAAATATCTATTTATATTTCCCTATTCAAAAGGAAATATCATTGTAATCTTGCAAAATTAATAAGATTTATTTTGTTGTGGTTGGTGTCCTAGATCCGCCTGAAATTGAATAAGGGGATCTTTGGTACACCTTGCGTAGTGTGTTGTGGTGAATTTTTCATGGAGGCTTATATTGTTTATTGTCTAGTTTTTTCATAAACACAATTGCAATTTTAGCATTTAATGCAACACACACAAGATCAAGGATAATGTTATTCAATCACTATCAAGCATAAGTAATCAAACAACTGCAACAATATCAAGTTCTCAACTACAATTCTTCATCAAATCAATGAAACAACAGACAAATCAAGCTCGCAGTCAAAGAAGAATTGGACGTGACTTGGAATCAAAGCACCATCAAATTCGAAGATCCATTCAATTTCTAAATCAATCATAATTTGTAGCTTATAAATAGTCCTTTTGTAAGTTTAGTTGTCTTTTTTAAATCAAGTGACGTTGAATTTGTGATTGGGTGCATTCTCGATTGAGCCCGACACCCAAGAGTCATTGTAATTTTGAGTTGAAAATTGATAGGGTTGAGTGTTGAAACTCAAATCATTGTAAACATCAAAGTTTGGGTTCATTTTCAGTGGTATCTGACACCCTCATCTTGCTAGAGACAAATTCAAATGAGTGTGACAAATTCAAGCGAGCGTGAAGTTCAAGTGAGTGAGTTGCAAGTAAGCCTTATTTTTTCGATTCAAATTGTAATCAGAATCTACTTGCACAAGGAAACCTCATTTAATGTTTTAAAAATGGCTCAAAATCTAGATTTATTAGAGTTATTGAACACTCTAATAAACACTGTTGAATACATCATAGTTGTAACAACCCTTGATTATTAAGTATAATTAATTTAATAATATAATCCTAAAAGATTAGCTAAAACTATATTTATGTCTTAAAATAACATTTCTAATTGATTATTATTAAATAGTTGTTCACGATGGTTAATGATTCATTTAATTATTAATTAATTCATTAATTAATAAAGTATTAAATAAACGGTGGATAATAAGATATAATATTAAATTAGGTTACGTATCCCACAAGGGATAACATATTAAATACATGATGATAAAGTAATAAAGGAGGGATAAGGGTATTAACGGCGGGAGGATAAGGGGTAATAAAGGAGTTAGGTAGGGAGTTAATGGGGGAGGAGTGTCGGTGAAGGAGGGATAGGGAAGGAAAGGAGTTGGTGGGGAGGATCATTCTACGGGAGTGGAGAAGGATTTTGGGAGCTCTGAGTATTGCAGGGAGAGTGAGAATTTGGGAGTTTGGATTGTAGCAGTGCACCGGGGTTGCTGGGGGTTTTGGGCTCGGAGGGCTAGGATATCCGTTGATATCCTGGGGCTAGGGAGCTAACTAGTCGGCAGGGAGGACGGGTTTGGGTAGTGTTCTAAAGAAACGGGAAGGAAGCAAGCTGCAGACAACAGGAAGGATTATTAGCATCAGAGTTAAGGTATTTCTCTAAAATTTATGCATTGTTGTATTATGTTAGAATTTTTTTTATTATTCATAGTAAAATTTGAAGTTACAGAAGTTACTGTTATAAATGACTGTATTATGAAATTACTCTTAGTTTATCAAAATAAATTGATGTAAAATTAAAACCGTCCATTACAATTGGTATCAGAGCTGTAGTTGAAACACTGGAGCCTTCAGGGCCAAAGTCCCTCCCGCCTAACCTGCAAACCAAACCAAACGCATTATTAAGTGATATATATATATNNAGTAAAACAATTGGTAAACTATTTGGGTTTTGCTGGAATTGGATTGAATTATTCAAGGAATATGAAGGAAATATGGGTTTTCATTTTACATTTATTTATTGTTTATTCTTCCATTGTTTACTTCTAGAATTACAAAGAATTGCAAACTATTGCAAACTAGAATTACAAACAATTGCAAACAATTTATTTCCATTGTTATACAAAAAAAAATTACGGACAGTTTATTTCCATAGTTATACAAAGAATTACAAACAGTTTACATAGTTATACAAAGAATTATTTCCATATTTTACAAAGAATTATACACAGTTTACAAGGTTTGTTGATGGAAGACAAGCCATGAAGACTTTTATTAAATATCAGAGATTTTTGTATAAGCAACTGAGGACAACATGGCATTAATCAAGAACAGTCTTTTGGAACCTATAATTTGCATAATTGGCTATATTTGAATAGAGAGAGAGGGATTTGACATGATAATTAATGATCTTGAAGTAAAAGCCTTATGGATAGAAGCCTTCACTTGAGAAAAAGAGAATAAAAACAGAAGGGTGAGAGCCGATGTATCCAAGCTTTAAAGAAGTCATTCTCTATACTGCTTTCCTCCACTTGATGAACATTTTAAGTTGTCAGTGACAACATGGGAAATATCTGTGTTGAATGCATCTTGTGTATGCTCTTTTCAGTTATCCTGAATGGTTATGTGTAATAACGATTACAGCTATTCTTTGAGTGTGTTAAGTTTTGGAATTAGCTACTTGATTGTGGGCCCGGTTCAAACACTTAGCACGTGTATGTCTGTTAGCTTACTGGTGTACTATATGCTTGGACAGTTCCAATTGAGGCCAGTGTATGTGTTGGCTTATTTATCAACAACTACCCTAGCTTGGACAATTAGTTTAAAGGCAGGTGAGGGAAAACATTGGAGTTTGAAGAAATCCTATTAGCGGAAGCACTATTTTCCATTATATGCGAGTACCTGTGGATCATGGGTACTAGTGCTTGATAAAAATGGAGTAATTAAAAAAGATATAATGAGGCCTGCTAGGGTAGATAAAGAATGAGGATTGATGATTCACCCCGTATGGGGTGCAATATAAGATGTTGATGCAAAAGAAAACAAGTTCGCATCAAACTTTCACAAGTTTCTCTCTCTCACACACACATTACCATTGCTAGAAATCAATCAAACCCAGAAGTAATGTAAAGTTGGACATACTTTTTTTTGGGCGATTTCGAAACGGACTTGTCTGCAGGAAGCTGAAGATGAAGATGCCGCTGCTCTCCTTGAGGGACGTAACCTTTAATGGCGTCCGAAGGACCTGCAGACGCAGAGTCAAAAGCCACCATAATTTTCTCACCGCTGCCATTTTCTTGCTCGTGTATCAACAATTCTGAGGAGAAGTTCTCTTTCGAATTGCTTCATGGACGGCACGAGTACATTGGAATTCTTTGCGAATAGAGTAATGAAAAAAAAAAAGGAGTTCAAGGCCCCATCCCCAAGTTACACATGCTCACAAGTCAAATACCAAATCTAAGCCCAAAACCGAAACCAAGCGCTAAGCCACGAAGAGCATTTTCTTTAAGCAATGCTTCTCATTGAGCGCGAATCTAAGCCCAACTCCGAGATTGAGCGCGAATCTGTAGAGATTGGTTGCACTACGCGTCTCATCTCTGTTACCCATCTGAAAGGCTGGCGAAAAAAAAAAACCCATCTCTGTTACATACGGTGCCATTAATCAAATCATGAATACGGTATTGAAGGGACGAATAGAAAATAGGCTTACCAGTTCCAGATTCCAACTCTGAGGGGCCCGACCTCCGATAAGAATAGAAACCCAAGCTTTCAATCTTCCATTGTGCAAGCTTTGCAGTTGTCTCCACCTTTGACTCCATCATGTTGCTACTCTTTTTTTTTTCTTTTTCTTTCTGGCTGATGCCAATTGTAGTTATAGGCGTAGGCTGAAACAGTTACACCCTTAGTTAGTGTACAGGAGCAGATGTCTGAAACGTATTTTGAGAATAGACCTGGAGAACCACCGCGCCCAACATCGAAACCGTTGTTGTCCCTCTTGTGGCCTGAAATAGGAGACGAACTGCACGCAGGCCATGGCATCGCGTGACTGTGACCTCGAGCTCAAAAGTGCTTATTAGTGCTATTGTTATTATTACTACTATTATTGCTCTGCATTTCGGAGCCGAACTGTGGTTGTTGCTTCGCAGGACCCCGGCTCACAGAATACCTGTTATTGATGAGGTCCGGGGCCTCCATTGAACCCCTGTTCGCCACGTTTAAAGCTGCCTGCACTCTTCTCGACCTACCTAATGTACTGGAAATGTTCTGAACCCTAGGTTTTTTCAAAACTTTGTCGCTCAATGCCCAGACCAACCAACCACCAAATTCGATAATCGTAGATGGGCCGAAGAGAAGTCTAGAAGAGATGAGCACCTGGAGGAGGGGGCACGTGGGCCTCATGCGAGGACCCACTATGTCAATTCCTGTACGTATAGAGTAGTTCATCTTATTTTATTTTATTTTTTTGTTGATTATTTTCTTATTATAATTTTAAATGGTAATAAATTAATTGTTTTAATTTTTTTTTTATTATTATTATTTATTTTAATTATAATTATTTAAAAAAAAAAAAGGGGGTTCAAAATAATTTTTTTTTATTTATTTTTTTTAAATTTTAAATTAAATTAAGATAAATTAATTACATTAAATTAAGTTAAATTAGTTAAATTAAATTAAGTAAAAAAATAATTAAACTATTAAACTAATTAACTAAGTTTAGTTAAGTTAATTAACTAATTAGTTAAGTTAAGTTAAGTTAATTAGTTTAAAAAGATATTAGTTAAGTTGAATAATATGGGGCTAAAAAAAAAAAAATTTATGGAGTCCGTGGGAATTGAACCCCAAACCTCCTTCCACCGGTCGAGTCTTTACAAAATCCACCCTACCAACGCGCCATGCGTTGTTTCTTTTACAATAATTTCGCAAATAAATACTTTAACTGTCATACCCAAGACCACATGCCAAGCTATCAAGCACGTTTTAGAGCCATACAGGTCACATGCCAAGCTATCAAGCGCCAAAGACATAAATGGAGGAGCCCACAAAGGGACGTATGTGCTCAACACAGCGTCTTAAGAAGAACACTAACGTCGAAAAGTACATAGCGCTGGTGTACACATATCGGCGTAAATTAATAAACATAAGGTCGGGAGTCATTTTTAATCAAGTTGTAAGCGTAAATTAAAAGGGCTCAGACTAGGACAAGCGGGAAGGAGGCGGCATATGCACTAGGAACATAAGCATAGGAAGTGGCGAGAGAGGCGCAAGGCTAACGTAGCTATAGGGCAGAAAACCAATAGTTATTTTCGTAGGGGCGAAGAAACGAAGCTTAGATGCTTAAACCTAACCCTAACTTAGCCAATCCCCTAAAGGAGTAATGTCTGTTTACAAACAAGTAAAGAAAACTTATGCCTAACCCTGTTTCTAGTTTAAGTAGGACCAATTTGAAACATCCTGGAACTCGCCCTGACAACTTTGGTGGATGCAGGTCAAATCATA
Source organism: Picea engelmannii (assembly GCA_009831015.1). Classification (NCBI taxonomy): domain Eukaryota; kingdom Viridiplantae; phylum Streptophyta; class Pinopsida; order Pinales; family Pinaceae; genus Picea; species Picea engelmannii. The sequence goes on from ML779468.1 coordinate 1,059,417, forward strand.
CAGGATGGTCAGGACTTGAGGAAGTCGAGGTAGGGGAGCGTCGTCGCAAGCACCGTCAACACCACCAGCGCCACCACCACCATCGCCCGAACTAGCCCTCATACTGCGCTCATTGGAAGCCATCAACGAGACTTTAAAGGGGCGACAACCAGTAGGGACTGAAGTGGAACCCCCACCGTCTAGAACGGGTAATCCAGAAGCATCAAGGGATTCAGGGGGAGGACCTCCACCTGAAGACATCACGCGAGAGTTGCAGAAGATCAAACTTCCCGAGTTTGCCGGAGGTCGTGCCAGTGAACGCGCGGAAGCATGGTTGGAAGGCATGACCAGGTGTTTTTCCCTAAGGGACTATGCGTCCAACTCAAAGGCGAAGATCGCCATTTTTCAGTTAAGGGATAGCGCCTTGAACTGGTGGGGCAGCCTGGAAAGACAATTGCACCTTACCCCTGACACAGTATCTTAGGAACTTTTCGAGGAAAGGTTCAGGAGGAAAGATCTACCGGCGTACTACGAGGAACAATAGGTTGGGGCATTTCATGCCTTAGTATAGGGAAACAAAACGGTAGAAGAATATGAGATCAGGTTTATGGAACTGGTCAAATATGTGTCATATTTGGATAGTGACCAACGACAGGCAGAG
>ML779468.1:1086543-1111241 GCA_009831015.1 Picea engelmannii
ATCCCAACTCCCACAAGAGAAGTTTAGTCAAGACAAAAATTCAGCAACGTAACATTACGTATAAAGATGAGATCCATACTTCTCCTCCTCCATCCTTTTTATAGAGTTTTAAAGTAATTAGTTTCCAAATTATCATTAAATTCCTTTTTCATTTAATAAATTAGGAAAAACCTCCCCCGTACACATGTCACCCATCCCCTAGTTGCACCAGAAAAATAATTTTAATAATTAACTAATTATTCCTATTTCCCTCACACACCTAAAAGAACTCCTAAAAATGCTCTTTGGTGTCCCAATATTCCCTTACACTTCTTAAATGACTTATGCCTTAGTTAATTCCTTATTGATTTCATAATTATAAAGTTCCAAAGGCAATATTCCTTACTAAGTTAGACATTCAACTTTTTCTTTACCTTTCCCCTTTTCCTTAAGTTTCCCCCTTTTTCTTTAAGTTTCCCATTTATTTTAAGTTTCCCCATTTTTCCTTTTTAACTAAAAATGAATTTAGCAAGTGTAGATAAGTGTAGATGAAACCACCATTTACCCTCTTTTCATTTTTATTTTTTAACTAAAATTAAATTAGCAAAAATAGATAAAAACAACCATTTCCCTTTTTAAAATTTTAATCCTCCATTATAATTTTTACTTTAATAAATAAATTGAATTTCTTACCCCCCTTATTTCTACATGTTTAATTATGATTATTATTTTTGACGACATCTGTTACTTAGACATAGATTTTAATTTCACTAGGATGGGCAACATTTTTATTAGGGAAATTGTTTTTAAATATTACTTATCACATAATTCATTTTAAGGCCGGATAGGTTTATTCACTTACCCATTGAAATCAAGACATTCCCTTCAGGACCCACTTTGTGCTCCAAGGGTGTCACTCACCTCTTCCGTTTTCCTTGCACGACATGCCCTTCAAGATGTAGTACTTGCTCCAAGGGTGCCACTCGCCTCTTGACTAACTTGGTAGACATAAAAAAAACCTGGAGTCAATACTCCTCCAGGTGATATTGTGGGAGACTAATGGCCTATAAGGAATAAGGCCCCTGCCTTATTGCGCGGCCCTTAGAATCATCATGAGCGACTATTGCAGTCTGCCCTCAGGGCATCGTGGGTCTTCTAGAACCAGGTAATCGTTAACCTACAGTTTGAGCCACGGTGGGAGTGCTAGTAGGCTGTGGCAGGGATGCTCCCACACCTCTCCCTCAAAGTCTCTGGTTGTCGTGCATGACTCCTCTACTCCACATGTGATTTTGGTCGACAAGCTATCGTCAGCCTGCATCATCAACGAATCATGTCAGCAATAATAATCAATCATAATAACATCTATTCATATGTACATATGTCATATCAACAATAATCAAATACCAATAGTCCACTCCCTGACTCAATTCGGAGTCCAAGTTGTTTCATCGACGCCTTTGCATCCTCGAGGTCCAAAGTCCTGCACACTCAGGAGAATCTCGTCAATAGCGCCTATCTATGTCAATACAAAAATATAACATATCTTCATATCCATAATACCTCATAATCATAATCAAATGACAGATAGTATAATAATACAGATCACTTTCAATCAAGTGTCCTCAAAAAATAAATTCGCTCAGTGCGTGCAAGAGAGAGATGTTACATACTCCCCCCCTGTTGGTCTAAACTTCGTCTTGAAGTTTCACAGTACATAAGTTCCAAAATAAAGTGTATCAAAGTATCATAAGTCAATATATAAAAAAAAAATGGAAACTATTGTCGCATATCATATGCGTCCTCCCAGGTCCCTGAGTGCAGACTATAGTTGTCCCACAGGACCTTGACTTGATCTATTGTTCGACGCCATAGATGTCGATTATGATGGTCCAGGATGCAGATTGGCTCTGGCGTGAGCACACCTTCATCATATACCTGGAAGGAAATCATGTGAATAACATGTGTAGGATCACTAATATAATGTCTCAAAACAGATACGTGAAAAACATCGTTCATATACCTCAAAGAATCAGGCAAGGCTAGTCGATAGGCCACAGGCCCCTTGTTTTCCACAATATCGAAAGGTCCCATGAACCTAGGAGATATTTTAGGACCCTTTCCAAACATGATCGAAATCTTATGCAGTTTCACCCAGAAGAATACTAGATCACCAACTTCGTAACTATGGTCGACATGGTGGCATCGATATAACTCTTTTGTCGATCCTGCGCTTCTTTGATCCTTTGTCTTATTTTTTTCATTTGGTCTTCCATTTCTTGGATTACTTCTGGTCCCACTAGGATCCTATCCTCAATATGATCCCAAGTCAAAGGCGTCCGACACATTCGCTCGTAAATAAACTCCGAAGGCACCATCTTAATGGTGCTTTGATAACTGTTGTTATATGAAAATTGTACCAGTGGCAAGAATTATTCCAAACTCTTTTTTTGGTCCATCATGTACATGTGCAACATGTCCTCCAAGATTTTGTTTGTTTGTTCGGTCTTCCCATCTGTCTCCGGGTGATATGCAGTACTAAAGTTAAGTTGGGTTCCCAATGCTTCTTTGAAACTAGTCCAAAATCGTCCAGTAAACACCAATCCTCGATTAGATATAATCCTCTTAGGCACGCCATGCAACCTCACAATATCACTGATGAAAAATATATCTATGTCAGGTGCTTGATATGTCGTATGCATAAGAATAAAATGAGCACTCTTCATTAGAGTGTCGACTACCACAAAAATCAAGTCGTGTCTCCTTGCCTTCAGTGGAAATCCAACAATGAAATCCTTCCAAATGACCTCCCATTTCGATTTCAGAATAATGTGTGGCTGTAGTAATCCTGCCGAATGTCTATGTTCAACCTTCACCTATTGACATTCTAGACATATTTCCACGTAGTTGACTATGTATTCCTTCATTCCTTTCCAAAAGAATAAGGGTTTAAGGTCTTCCCTCATCTTCATGACTCCCGGGTGACCCATGTATACTGCTCTGTGAGCCTCATTTAGGATCAAGCTCCTCAACTCGTCGTTCGGTGGTAGGTAAATTTGATTTTTAAATCTTAATAATCCTTCTTTGTCCAATGTAAATCCTTCAAATATTGGTACCATCATGGTGTTTTGTCTGATAATATCCTTGACCTCTTTGTACCAGTCATCATCATGCTATAAAGTTAGAATATTTTCACGTACATTCGTCTGAAGAGGCATCACCAAAAATATACATGGTCTCCGACTCAATGCATCAGCCACTCTATTCACTATTCCCTTTATGTAATTAATATTGAAATTGTACTCGCTAAGCAATTCCGACCAACACCATTGTCGCACGTTCAGGTCACTTGCGTAAAGATGTGTTGTAATCCACATTGGTCTGTTTTTAGTTCAATTTTTTGTCCAATAAGGTAGTGTCTCCAAACTCTCAAGCCATATAAAATGCCTAACAACTCCAAATTGTGGGTCGCATAGTTCTCCTCATTCCTTCTCAACTTCCTTGAGATGTAAGCGATCACTCAACCATCTTGCATCAAGACTCTGCCTAAGACTTCTTTGGATGTGTCAGTGCATACCAAGAAGTCCGCATCCATGTCAGGGACCTTTCGTATTGGTGTTTTTTTCAACAGCTCCTTGAGCCTCTGAAATCCTTCCGCGCATTTCTCGGTCTAAACAAATTTTTTTTTCTTCTTATGAAATTTTGTGATTGGATTTTCTATCTTTGAAAATCCCTTGACAAACCGTCGATGGTATCCTTCTAAACCCATGAAGCTATGCACTTCCAGGACATTCATCGGTGCAGGACATTCCATAATAGCCTCGACCTTTGTTGGATCCATAGTGATACCTTAACCAAAGATGACATGCCCTAAGTAGTGAATCTTCGATTGATAAAACAAGCATTTAGACAATTTCCCATACAATTTGTTCTCTTGCAGGCACTGTAGTACCAACCACAAGTGCTCGTCATTATCCTCCATCATCCAAGAGTAAATAAAAATATCATCAATGAATACTTGGATGAACTTGTCCAAGTACTCGCAGAACACCCCATTCATCAAACTCATAAAAACGCTCGGGACGTCATCCTCCTTGATCTGTAACTAGTGATACCCTGATCTCCGTTCGATCTTTGAAAACACCATTGCACCCTTCATATGATCAAACATATCATCAATCCTTAGCAATGGCTATTGATTCTTGATCGTTGCCTTGTTCAATTGACAATAGTCAATGCAGAGTCTCCATGACCCCTCCTTCTTTCATATGAAAATAACATGCGCACCCCATGGTGACACACTTGGACGAATAAGTCCGAGGTCCAACAAATCCTTCAGTTGCATTATCAACTCTTGTAACTCCGAGGTAGACATCCGATAAGTCGTTCTCTTTATTGATTCAGTCTACAATTTTAGGTCTATGGTTAATTCCAATTTCCTCTCTAGCGACATCCCAGGTAAATACTCTGGGAAGACGTCTGCAAACTCTCTCACCACTGGAAGGTGTTCTAGACCTTCGGCTACTCCCTTCTCATTTAATGCAAGGATCGTATAAATCTTACATCCCTTGCACATGCTCTTTTGTAACTGCAAGGAAGAGATGAACCTCAGGGAAACTCCCTGGTTTCGAACTACAATAACGTGTATTTGTCCCTCATCATCGACCAAGATCAACCATTTCGTCTTACAGTTGAGTATGACCTCATGCGATTCCAACTAGTCCATACCGATCATGACGTCATAAGATCCCAAGATTGTGACATATAGGATGGCCCTGGTGAAAAAATCTCCCAGATTAAGGCTACAGCCCGTAACCTTCCCTCCAACCTCCTGTTTGGCTCCCGAAGCCATCTCTATAAAGATAAACTCATCCTCTTCGACTACCTTTAGCTTAATTATTTTTAGCATTGCACCAGAAATGAAACTCTCAGTAGCATCGGGATCTATCAAAATACTAAGGGTATGGTAAGCGACGGTACCCGACGTCTCGAGAAAAGTCGACTGGTTCTCTGCCTTGGCAATTATTCACCATTGCATGAATATGATGGGCTTTGCCCAAATGTCCCACGGTACTAGGTCTGGCTGATATAGATGATCTAGTCCTCTCCATTAGGAATTCAAGCTAGTAATGTGGCTCCCCACATGTCCAACACCCTTTCTTCAGTTCAGTACTCCTAGTACCTGAAGTAGAAGCTGACGGCCCACCATCCTGGAATCTTGGTCTGCTCTGTTGAACAGGCCTAAACTGCTGCTGCAGTGGTCAACATTGCTACTAGTGTTATGTTCCTCGATAAGGAGTCTATTGCCGAGGCACTGGTCGTCAAGGTGTAGTGAAAGTGGATCCTCTCTGGAAGCCACAATATCTTGGCATATGTCTAGTTGTTTGTCTGATGTTGCCTCGCACCAGATGACACCTTCCCTACTGGTCTCACTGGAGTCATTCTCTAAACCCCACTGATAAGCTCCTCCTCTGCTATGAGGGCCTTCTGAATGACATCATGCAAGGTTTGAGGCATCAGAATCATAACCTTTGCATGAATGTTGACATTAAGGCCAAAACAAGAACCTGTTGACCTTAATTTTCTTAGTATTTAGGTGCAGAGGATATCAAAGCAAATCCATAAAACGGGCCTCATAATCGAGCATCGTATGACCTCCCTGTCTCAAGGCATTGAACTCGTTGAGATGACACTCAATGAATTACTCCGATAGATACCTCTCTCAGAACCTCTCCTCGAACAATTCCCATGACACGTCTTTGATGACCATGTTCTATTGCGGTAGGAGCATCTTCCACCATAGAAAAGTATAATAGAAAAGTGCAAAGCACATAGCTATATTCTCCAACCATGCCTCGGCGCTTGTGCCGTCCGAGGCACCAAAGAACTCGGGAAATTTGACCTTCTCGAGTTTGCAGTGAATGCTACCAGTACTGACCGGAGCGCTCGATGGTCCCTCAGGGGGTGTTGATGCCCTGGCCTCATCTCTATCCAAATGGATGATCAGTGCCTAAGACATCCCTCGAAAATACCTCAACATCCCAACCACATCACCCACCGCTATCTATTCCCACCCGACCACCTGTTTGTCTCTTTACGGGTTAGACTCCTCAGGCGTGGATGCTACTAGGGGCGTTGTGCCTCCTCCCCTAGCACCTCGTTGTCTACCTCTGAGGTGTCCTATAACCATGATTACCTGCATGAATAAAATTAAACTTAATTAACAACATTATAATCAAATATCAAATCCATGGGAGTCGTAGTGATCCCAAGTCGCGGGTTGAACCAACTTTGATACCATATGTAACGACCCCATCGTTACGACTACAAGCGACGCAAGTAAGTAATTTTTTTTTTGTTTGAAGAAGGAAGGAAATAATGACAACAGTTAAACAACACAACACATGCATATTAGACAACAAACAACAATGACTCAACACACTAGCACATCATGCAACTAGATGAAACATGCGATGATCAAAGACAAATAGAATGGACTACTTGCCCGACACAAGAAAGACAATGCCTACAAGTTACATGACAACATCAACAACCCAACACAGTGGCTTCGACGACCAGGGACTAGGAACTTTTACGTCATGAAAAACCCCAATGCCTTAAGGCGTTACAAAACCAAATACCAACAACCATTGCAACGAACAACGCCCAAATCGAGAAGTAGAGAATCCAGCCAGATTATCATTCGTCTCTATCGATTAGGGTGTCTAATGATCCCCTCATCAGGAATCATGTTGTCACAAGGTGATAGGTGTGACGGTAACCCTGGCGCAACATAACACATCTAGACCAATAACCCAAGAAAAATCAATGCACTATGATACCAAACTAATTGTTAGAATACAAGAAGACTATACCCATGCACCCAAGAAACAAGTTGACAAGACTCAAGGTGACATCACTCTATATTATAATTGCACAATTGAGCGAAGGATTCTTGTTTCCTACAAGGAAACTTGTGTGGTGAAATGACTATGACAAACCACCCTTTGTCGTTCAACTTAAGGAACAAGGTGCATAGTAGCCAATTAATTGTTTTAGCTAATGAAACTACTAATCCCTTGACCATTAAGCTTGTGCAAGATATTAAATGATTATGCCAATAAACCATTATGTCTAACAATCCTATCCATTTAACATTTATAACTTTTTCCAACAAATGAAAATCCTATTATCTTTAGTAAAAATCAAATAAATCTTAAAACCTTTACATCATTAATATAAATAAAAAATATTATTTACTCTGTATAATAGTCTACTTTTATTTTCTTCAAGTTCAATTCACTTTAAAGGATAGGTTAGTTAAGGTAATTAAGGGTATGTGAAACGTTGAATTAAAAGTTCCAATATGAAGAAAGTTTATGTGAAGTTGGTTCACCTTAAAAAAACAATATTATTTCATTGTCTATCAATTATATGCTAATGTTGTCTAATAATATAGGATAATGTTGTCTAATAATATAGGATAATGTTGTCTACCAAATTCGTTGTACATTAACAAAACTAAAGATTTTTAAAACTAGAAAACATTGTCTAACACCGGTAGTTGTCTACCAATCAATAAGATTTCACATATACTATGTTTTCATACAAAAACACATGCTAAAAACACAGACATACTAAATATATACGCACTACCATTTTAACAAGGAAAAACAAATCGTTGCCTAGGTATAAATCGTTGTCTTAAATCAAGAAATTAGCAACATTAAAAATGTAGATATATCCTTGTCATTCTATGCTAGGAATTATCAAAACTACAAATGCAGACATATAATCAATGTCAAAAACACAGATACATAAGTCCATATATGATAACCTAGATATATAATTGTTGATGTATGATCACGCAGGTATATTAAATCGCTTTCAAAATAGATAAAGTTGTTGTGTAAATATAGTAAATCTAAAATCGTTGTGTAAATACAATAGGTAATATCGCTATTATATCTAAAATTGTTGTTTAAATAAAATAGGTAAATCATTGTGTAAATAGAATAGGTATATTAAATTCACAGTGTATAAATCTAAATCACAGAGTAAATAGATGGTATTGATTGCTGGGTAAATACAATAAATCTAAAATCATTGTGTAAATACAGTAGGTAATATCGTTGTTATATCTAAAATTGTTGTGTAAATACAATAGGTAAATTTCCAGAATATTGATGCAAATCCATGAAAGGTGTCAAGAAAAGCGTAGGGAGGAAGCTATGTCGTATGCCACGAAAAATTCATGGTTGGATGTTGGGTGAAATGCCCAAAAAAATCCTACTGAGTGTTGGGAAAGGTGCAAGGAAAAATCGTGGTTGGAAAATGTGTAATGAGCCACATTACACATTTTTAAAGGTGGTTTCAAACACTTAGGAAAAATGGGTCACTGCCCAACAAATTCGCAGAGTAAAATTACATTTTAAAAGTGAAATTTAAAACTCTTTGAAAGGGATCTTTGTCTAGTGAAATCGAAGATATAAAATACATTTAAAGGTGAAATAAAAACTACATGAACTGGGATCTTTGTCAAGTGAAATCACAGAGATAAATTGCATATAAAAGTAAAATAAAAACTCTTTGAAAGGGGATCTCTGTCCATCAAAATCGCAGAGATAAATCACAGAGATAATCAAACAAAAAGGCGTAAAGATAAATGATTCCGCAAGGAATCAATCAAAATGCAAGGATGCCCATTCTCAGAAAGGCAGGTATTGAAATTAATCTTAAGAGAAAAGAAAACGCAGAGATAAGTAAGGGATAGATAGTGGGGAAAAGTTTTATCCTTTGCTCATCATCCATGCACATAAAATAATCTAGAAGGACATTTTAATCTATAGGTCTTTAAACACCGAAGTGACGACCGTCGATTCATCTCTTGGATGACTTCTCATGCAAGGACTAATGACTAAGGGATAAGGGATGTTAGATAAACACACCATCTCTTCATAATAATCAATAAAACCCACACAGAGAAGTAATTGCAATCAAAATTTGGGTTCGCCAAGGGAATTCCATTCGGAATACAACAAGCAAGGGGATTACAATATCGTAGGAAAGTCGATGCAAGACATCTCATGGAAAGGAAATCTTCAACCAAGCAAAGAGAAATAACATGCGTAAATTAAATTTCATTGCAAGTAATAACTTAAACAATCATACCTTAGCCAAATGCAAATGCTCTGTATTTTTTGTCCCATGCATGCTCCATCCATCTCCCGCTTGTCGATCGATGTGACCTCACCAGTACCTCCCAACCAATGTTGTGGGTACTCTTCTTCCCCCTGAGCCCCGCGAGCCGAAAAGGGGCCACACACACAATACTAGAGAACAACTAGCACCCAAATAGCCTTGCAAGGTTGAGCTACCACACGTTACCCGAGCTGGGTATCCAAGCTCCCACAAGAGAAGTTCAGTCAAGACAAAAATTTAGCAACGTAACGTTAGCCATAAAGATGAGATCCGTACTCCTCTTCCTCCATCTGTTTTATAGAGTTTTCAAGTAATTAGTTTCCTAGATTCTCACTAAATTCCTTTTTCATTTAATAAATTAGAAAAAACATCCCCCGTACACATGTCACCCATCCCCTAGTTGCACCAGAAAATTAATTTTAATAATTAATTAATTATCCCTATTTCCCTCACCCACCTAAACGAATTCCTAAAAATGCTCCTTGGTGTCCCAATATTCCTTTTCACTTCTTAAATGACTTATGCCTTACTTAATTCCTATTTGAGTTCATAATTTCAAAGTTCCAAAGACAATATTCCTTACTAAGTTAGACATTCATCTTTTTCTTTACCTTTCCTCTTTTCCTTAAGTTTCCCCATTTTTCTTTAAGTTTCCTATTTCTTTTAAGTTTCCCCATATTTCCTTTTTAACTAAAAATAAATTTAGCAAGTGTAAATAAAAAACCATTTACACTTTTTCCTTTCTAATTAAAAATTAATTTTAGCAAGTGTAGATGAAACCACCATTTACCCTCTTTTCCTTTTTTTTTATACTAAAATTAAATTAGCAAAAATAGATAAAAACAACCATTTCCCTTTTTAAAATTTTAATCCTCCATTATAATTTTGACTTTAATAAATAAATTGAATTTCTTACCCCCCTTCTTGTTACATGTTTAATTATGATTATTATTTTTGACCACATGTTTTACTTAGACCTAGATTTTAATTTCACTTCGTTGGGCGACATTTTTTTTTAGGGAAATTGTTTTTAAATCTTACTTATCACATCATTCATTTTAAGGCTGACTAGGTTTATTCACTTACCCATTGAAATTGCAGCATTCCCTCTAGGATGCACTACGTGCTCTAAGGGTGCCACTCGCCTCTTTTGTTTTCCTTCTATGACATGCCCTTCAGAACGCACTACGTGCTCCAAGGGTGCCACTCGCCTCTTGACTGACTTGGTAGACATTAAAAACCCCTAGAGTTAATAATCCTCTAGGTGATCTTGTGGGAGACTAAGGGCCTCTATGGAATAAGTCCCCTGCCTTATTTCATGCCCCTTAGAATCGTCGTGAGTGACTGTCGCAGTCTACCCTCATGACATCATGGGTCTTCTCGAACTTGGTAATCATTAACCTACATTTTGAGCCATGAAGAGAGTGCTAGTAGGCTGTGACAGGGAGGCTCCCACACCTCTCCCTCAAAGTCTCTAGTTTTCATGTGTGGCCCCTTTACTCCACATGTGAGTCCGGTTGGCAAGCTATCGTCAGCCTGCATCATCAAAAAAGCATGTGAACAATAATAATCAATCATCATAAAATCTAATCATATGTACATATGTCATATAAAAAAAAATCAAATCCCAATAGTCCACTCCCAGACTTGATTCAGAGTCCAAGGGGTTTCATCGATGCCTCTGTATCCTCGAGGTCCAAAGTCCTACACACGCAGGAGAATCCCATCAATAACACTTGTCTATGTCAATACAAGAAAATAACATATCATCATATCCATAATGCCTCATAATCATAATCAAACTGCCAATAGTATAATAATCCAGATCACTTGCAAGCAAGTGTCCTCAAAGAATAAGTTTTCTCAGTGTGCGCAAGAGTAGGATGTTACATATTCAACCATCCATGTCTCACTCCATGCAAAAGTATTTTTTTTATTTAAAATGTAAAATAAAGATCATTCATCACATCCCAATCTCTTCTCCTGTATTTTTACTATAATATATTCCTTGGATCGTTTTTCCACCTCATTGAGTGGGTGCACATAAAATTTCTATTTTTTATTTAAATAAAATTGATTTTCTTTCCATTTAACTCAACCCTTTACATATACACTCCATTTCAAATTATAAAGTAAATTATATTTCCATTTTCGTAGAAATGTGCATAATCCTATATGAAATATCAAGTCATTCATGCAATTCATTCAACTTCCCATGCTAAAATAAAGTTCATATGCCAAATGATTTTTTCTCCAAAGTATATATAAATTGAGTAAACATTTGACATAGAAGGTGAGACTAAGTTATCTTAGAGCCTTCAAGTGTTTGGTACCAAGAGCTAGACGTGATCACTACAACTCTTGAAGTACCCTCCACCAAGAGCTAGATATAACCTCTACAACTCTTCAAGTGCATGATACCAAAGGTGTCATGTCCTTACATTCCATTTAAGTACTACCTAAAAATATGTACCTAGGGTTAAATGTTCTGAAATACATTTCATGTATCATTTTCTATGATGCGGGACTGTGGACATTGTCATGGTTGGGATTTAAACAACCGAAATCATTCACCATTGGTGAGAGATTATTTTTCAATAAGAAATAAGTTGAGACCTTATTGTGTTCCTCTCAACATGACCTTATAAGTGACCCAATCCATACTCTATCCTTACAACAACGTGTAATCTCTAGTAAAGAACATAAAAATATGTTTTTCAATCTACTGCAAAAAAGGAGGCTAGTAGGTATGTAACATCCCTCTCTACTAAGCACATGTTATCGACTTATTCTTTGAAGAGACTTGCGTACAAGTGATTCAGTTATATAACAATGTTATTTGTTTCGACTATAGATTTTACATGATTATGTTGATGGGTTGTGATTTATTGTTACTTGATATATGTATTGACAAATGCCATTGATGAGTTTACTTGAGTTTCCAGGACATATGACAAATTATAGATGTTGATGGAATCAATGTACCTCCTTTGACTCTGGATTGAGTGAGGTAGTGGATTGTATTGGTTTGAATATTTCATTTTATGCATATGTGACATATGGTTGATTATAGTATGATTTTTTATATGGATCATTGACAGTGTTTCGTCGATGGATGCAGGCTAACGAATGCTTACTAATCTAACTCATATAAGGAGTAAATAGGCCATGCAAAAAAAACTAGACATTGAGAGAAAGGTGTGGCAGAGTCCCTAACACATCCTACTAGTACTCTCGTCGTGGCTTGAATTTTAGGTTATGATTACCTAGTTTGAGATATCCACGATGTCGTGAGGGCGGATTGAGACAATCACTCACGAAGATTTCTAAGGGGTGTGCAATAAGGCAAAGTCCTTATTATTTAGAATCCCTTAGTCTCTCACTAGGTCGATCGATTGGAGTGTTGACTCTAAGAGTTGGAAAAACTACCAAAACCTGACAAAGGTGAGTGGCACCCTTGGATCTTGGAGGTGCATCTTGAAGGGCACGTCGTGTAATTTAAAAACTTGAGTCAATGAATCTAGGTGGCCTAGAAAAAGCTGAATTAATTTGACATTCTTGTATTTAAAATAATTAATTAATGAGTAATTTTATTAATTATAAATCCAAATAAAAGTCTAAGGATATTCTAAGACTAAGACTAAGTTTAAGTTTAGTTAGGGGACTAAAATAAAATGTTAAATAAATTAAAACATTAGAGATAAATCAATCTAAAGAAAAGTGAGATAAATCTAAGGAGTTGATATAATGTACATGTGTGCCAAAAAATATTAAAAAGGGAATTTTAAAATAAGAACAAAATAAAGTATGAGAGAATAGGTGTACACATAGGATGGTATCTAGAGTCTAGATACCACTAGCCTAACTAGAAGAAGACTCTTATTTTAACTCTAACTAAGATTTAGTAAGGAGATAGTCATTAAATGAAAATCTGGGTAATAAAGAGACAACTAAGAGCGATTTAAGGAACACATTTGGGAAATGTGAGGGAAATTGACTTTTAATTAAAATAAAATATGTAATTACTTGTGCAACTTGGGGAGAGGGTGACAAGTGTGAGGGTGAATAATCCTAATTTATTTAATTAAAAATATAATTAATTGTTCTTGTGGGAATATGTGAGTGAGGAAATTCCTATAAAGTAATGTAACATCTCGCTCTTTCGCGCACTGAGCAGACTTATTCTCTGAGGACACTTGCTTGCAAGTGATCCAGATTATTACTATTGGCCATTTGATTATGATTATGAGGCATTTTGGATATGATGGTATGTTATTTTGTTGAATTTACATAGACAGGTGTTATTGACTGGGTTCTCCTAAGTGTGCTATTGACTGGGTTCTCCTGAGTGTGCAGGACTTTGGACCTCGAGGATGCAGAGGCATCGATGAAATCCCTTGGACTCTGGATCGAGTCAGGGAGTCGACTATTGGGTTGAATATTGTTGATGTGACATATGTACATATGATTAGATGTTATGATGATTGATTATTATCACTGACATGATTCGTTGATGGATGCAGTTTGATGATAGCTTGTTGATCAGAATCACATGTGGAGTAGAGGGGTCACACACGACAACTAGAGACGTTGAGGGAGAGGTGTGGGAGAAACCCTGCTACAACCTACTAGCACTCCCGTCATGGCTTGAACTATAGGTTAACGATTACCTAGTTCGAGAACACCCACGATGTCATGAGGGAAAACTGCGATAGTCACTCACGATCATTCTAAGGGGCACACAAAAAGGCAGGGGCCTTATTCCTTAGAGGCCCTTTGTCTCCCATAAGATCACGTGGTGAAGTATTGACTCCAGGGGTTTTTGATGTCTACCAAGTCAGTCAAAAGGAGAGTGGCACCCTTGGATCACGTAGTGTGTCATGAAGGGAACGTTGCACAAGGAAAATAGAAAGAGGTGAGTGGAACCCTTGGAGCACGTAGTGTGTCATGAAGTGCACGTCGTGCAAGGAACACAGAAAGAGGCGAGTGGAACCCTTGGAGAACCTACTGCGTCCTGAAGGGAACGTCGCAATTTTAACTAGTAAAGTGAATAAACCTAGTCGGCCTTAAAATGAACATGGTGATAAGTAAGAATTAAAAAAAAAATCCCTAATAAAAATGTCGCCCAACCTAGAGAAATTAAAACCTAGGTCTAAGTAGAACATGTGGTAAAAAAAAATAATAATAATAAACAAACATGTAACGAGAAAGGGGGTAAGAAATTCAAACTACTTTATTAAAGTCAAATTATCACAGAGGATTAAATTTAAAAAAAGGGAAATGGTTGTTTCATATACACTTGTTAAATTAATTTTTGATTAAAGAAGAAAAAGGGTAAATGGTTGTTTCATCTACACTTGCTAAATTGATTTTTTTAGTTAAAAAGGAAAAAGAGGGAAACTTAAAAGAAATAGGAAAATTAAAGAAAAAGGGGAAACCTAAAGAAAAGGGGAAACATAAAGAAAAAGCTGAATGCCTAATTTAGTAAGGAATCTTGCCTTGGGAACTTACTATTTATGAATTCAACTAGGAATTAAGTAATGTGGGTGAGGGAAATAGGAATGCATTTAGGTGGGTGAGGGAAATAGGAATAATTAATTAATAAATTAAATTAAATTTTTGGTGCAACGAGGGCATGGGTGACATGTGTACGGGGGAGGTTTTTCGAATTTAATTAACTAAAGAAGGAATTTAATGAGAATTTGGGAGACTAATTACTTAAAAAATCTATAAAAATGATGGAGGAGGAGGAGTATGGATGGGGTCTTTATGTGTAACGTTATGCTGCTGGATTTTTGTCTTGATTGAAATTCTCTTGTGGGAATTGGGATACCCAGCTTGGGTAACGAGTGGTATCTCAACATTGCAAGGCGAGATGGGTTTTAGCAGTTCTCTGGTATTGTGTGCATGGCCCCTTTGTGACTTGAGGGGCTCAGGGGGAAGAAGAGTACCCCTAACATTAGTTGGGAGGTACCGGTGAGGTCACATCGATCGACAAGCGGTAGCTGGACCAGACATGCTTGGGACAACGACTCAGAGCTTTCGCATTCAGAAAAGGTACGCATGCATATATTTTTGAATGGTAGTTTAATAATGTTCCTCTACTTTCATTACTATACTTCTATTGTGTAAAGATTATGTTCTAGTCAGTGTTTTATAATGAATGAACTTAAGGTCATCCCAGCCTTACGCTCTCTACATTTTGAATTGATTCCCTCGGCAAACCCAAACCTTGATTGATATGAATTTTTTGTATTTGTTTTATTTATAATTATAAATAAATTTGTGTTTTCCCCTTATCCCTTTAGTCATTACTCCGTTCCTGAGCAGTCGTCCAGGAGTTGAATCGACGGTCATCACTTTGGTGTTTAAAGACATATAGATTCAAATGCCCTACTTTTATGTGCATGGATGATGAGTGAAGGATAATTTTTTCCCCCGGTTATCTATCCCTTACTTATCTCTGCATTTTTCTCTTGTGATTAATCCCTGATCCTTGCACCTTCTTACGATTGAGTATCTCTATGTTTTTATTGATAAAACTCTACATTGTGAATGATAAACCTATGAGTTGAATGACAATCCCTACATTCTGGATTGGTATATCTCTGCCCACGTTTTCGAATAATTTATCACTATGATTTCACTAGACAAAGATCCCAATTGGTAGAGTTTTTTATTTCATTTTTAAATGTTTTTTATATCTTCGATTTCGTTGGACAAAGATCCCCTTTCAAAGAATTTTTAAATTTCACTTTTAAAATGTAAATTTACTATGCAACCTTGCTGGGAAGCGACCCATTTTTCTTAGCATTGAATCCACCTTTAAAATTGTATTATACACAACACTCATGATATGACATTCATGGACCAACACACAACACTCACCCCACTAATTTGTGGCATTTTACACATCTTCCATACTCCCAATTTCGTGAATCATTATACCGCCTTTATACCACGAGTTTTGTGGCATCTTACCCATAATCCGCCCCACATTTTTATTGTCCATTACCCAACATTCAACCCACTTTTTCTGGGCATTTTACCCAACATCCAACCATGATTTTTCATGGCACATTACCCAACTTCCTCCCTACACATTTCTTGACATCTTGCACGGATGGCACAAAGATTTTGGCGATTTACCTCTGCGATTTCATTTATAATTATGACAGTGTTATCTTGCTTTTGGCTCTGCGAATCCAAGTATATAAATGACAACATCTTCAGTTATTTTTTCTCTGCGATTTCATCTATTTTTGTGCCAACAATACCATTTATTACTCTGCGAATTAAATGTCTATTGAATGTGATTCTACCATATTGAATGGACCACGATTTAATTTCATGTTCTTGTACCTTCATTGATGAACCACGAACTTAACAATGTTTCCATGGCCATTGTACCTGCGTTTATGAGTCATGTACTACCAACGAATTACACTGTGTTAATGTGTAGATATCATGTGATAGGGTGTGAATGTGTTAATAGCAACGATTTTCATTTTATGAAGGAAATTTATATAGCGATTCCATGGTAGCCAATTGAATTTATGATAGAGAACTCATATAGCGAATTATGATAGCGGTTACTATGATGCCAACAATATATCTACCCAGTGATGCCAACAATATTTACACAATGATTTAGTAATGTTTACATAGCGATAAATGTTTCTTTAATATGACAGTGTTTTACTTCCACAGGTGACAACATTTTACTACTTATGAGATAACGATTCTTATGTGACAGCGTTTATAGGTGATTGCATTTTATAACTAATGTTTAGACAATGTTCTCATCCAATATTGTTACTAGACAACATACACAATAGTATAATAAATATGTTTACTAGACAATGAGATAATAACAATGATTACTAGACAATGATTTAATAATCATGTTTACTGGAGAATATAGACAATGATATCATAGTGTTACAAGACATAATGGAAAACCATATAATAATGTTAATGACTGTGATATCAAAATTGTTAGAGAACGTATCCATGCTAGATAGCATATTCTATTTTAAAGGACATGTTTGTTATTATTTAAAAAGACATGTTCCATATTTGCTTATGTTTACTGGATAGCGAAATCAACCTTAGGAACTTACATTTGTTTCAGTTTTTAAAAGACAATGACTTATATTTTTCAAGGACATGTTTCATATTTGTTTCAATTTAAACATAGTGAATTCCTCCTTAGGAAATTACTTATCTAATGTTGGAATTGGAAAATAGTTACAATGAGCTAATTGTTTGATAACAATGATTTAATGTGTACATATTGATGTCTGTTTGCAATAGAAATTTTTGTGCAAGGAATTAATGTGTTGTGTGAATGTTATAGTTGTCAGATTCCCTTGTGTCTGGTTGAATTTAAGACTGGGTGCTTGGGTTAATCGTCATGTGTTTGACAGTTAATTCGGTCTCCTAGCACGTTGGATTTTTCTTCAGTTATTGGTCCAGATAGGTTATGTTGTTTCAGGTTTTTTGTTATTCCTATCGTCTTGTGAAGACATGATTCCTGATGAGGGGATCATTATGTGCCCTGTCAGATAGACACGAATGATAACCTGGCCGGAGTCTTGTGCTTCCCAATGTGGGCATGTGTTCGTTGTAATTGATGTTGGTACTTGTTTCTGTAATGCCTCAATGCCTTGGGTTTTGCACACAATAGAGGTTTTTTGGTTATTTTTCGTCGAATTCGTTGTGTCAGGTGGTTGATGTTGTCCTTTAGCTTGTAGGATTTGTCTTGCTTGTGTCGGGCGGGTAGTCATTTTAATCTGTCTATTAATTATGACATGTTTCGTCCAATTGTCGGATGTGCTAGTGTCTAAGTTGTTGTTTACTATTGCCTAATCTACATGTGTTGTGTTCATCTTCAAGTTGCATTGTTTAACTGTTGTCATTGTTTTCGTCCTTCTTTAAAAAAAAAAAACTTTTGTGTTGTGTCGCTTGTAGTCGTAACAATGGGGTTGCTACATATGGTATTAGAGTGGGTTCGATCCTCAACTTGGGATCACTATGACTTTCATTGATCTTCTATTTGATTATAATGCTTCTAATTAATTTGACATGTTTTCATGTAGGTAATCATGGTTAGAGGATGCAACAGAGGAAGACAACGGGGTGCTAGGGAAGGAGGCATGATGCCCCCAGTAGCATCCACACCTCAGGGGTCTAATCCCTGGGGAGACGAATATGTTTTCAGGAAGGAATAGATAGTGGTGGCTGATGTGGTTGTGATGATGAGGTCCTTTCAGCATATGTCTAAGGCACTGATCAACCATTTGCATAGAGATGAGGCCAGGGTGTCGACACCCCCTGAGGGTCCACCACGCACTCTGGTCGGTAATGGTAGCATTCACCACGAACTCGAGAAGGTCAAATTTCTTGAGTTATTTGGTGCCCCAAACAACACATCCATTGAGGCATGGTTGGATAATATGGAAATGTGCTTTGCACTTCGTGACTATACCTCCAAAAATAAAGTTTGCATGGTGGTCTTTCAATTGAAGGGGAGCACTCTTCTATGGTTGAAGACGCTCCTACCACAATTGAACATGGCCATCGAAGATGTGTCATGGTAATTGTTCGAGGAACGGTTCCAAGAGAGGAATATATTGGAGGAATTGATTGAACTCTATCTCAATGAGTTCAACGCCTTGTGACAGGGAGGATGTACGGTGCCAAAGCATCAGACACCAACTAGGAATTCACCGGGATATCGTGGCTTCCAGAGAGGATCCACTTTCACTACACATCAACGAACAATGCCTTAGTAACAGTCTGCATACCGAGGACCACAACACCAACAGTAGCGTCAACCGCAACAATAGTAGTTTATGCCATTTCATACGAACAGACCAGGGTTCCAGGTCGGTGGGCTGTCAACTTCTACTTCGGGTACCAGAAGTACTGGACCAAAGAAGGGGTGTTGGACATGTGGGGAGCCACACTACTAGCACAAATTCCTAGTGGAGAGGACTATATCATATGGTGTTGGACACACCTACCACACTTAGAGGGGGGCGTGAATGAGTGTCGGGATCTTTCTCCCAAAACTTTCCTCTTACACAAAACACCTTAGTTAATATTCAATATTTACTCATTACCCATTGTTGTCATTTATAACCAGTTAGATGTGAACACATATAAACAACATATATCAAAAATATATCATCAAGTCATCACCACAAGGAACACAAAGAACACAACATGTGTGTACAATTTTTATTTTTATTATGGACAACAATCCGGGGGTTTTCCAGGAACAATTGAATAGAGTACAACTCTACAAGAGCACCAGCTCTATAATGCAAGACTCAGCTTACACCCTCAGCACCAACTGAGATGAGGCAACAATCCTCAATAAATATCAATATGTTAACATGTACACGACTTGTCAGTAGTGCAGCCATCGTGTGTATGTGTCCTCGCTCACTGCAGTCCGCATATGCATGCAACCAGTGTATACAACAACCTGCGTATACCTTTTGAGTTGTTAGGGTTTGTCCTTCAAGATCAAATCAAAGTCTCTTCAATAAATATATCATTCTATTATGTCTCTGACTATCTAATATGACCACCATCTAATCACAACATCTCCAATCTCTCTAATATCTCACTCATGCTCCAAAATAAATCAATATGAATCCTATCTCAAACATGTATAAAAATCTAGTATACCATAGCAATCATGTCACCACTGAAGCCAAAGAGTATTTCTCACTCCATCAACCAAATCATCCAAACTGAACCATATCATAGAAGCCATACCAATAATTCCCTAAGAATTCACAACACATCAAACAATAGTATCCATCAAGACAATAATGTAACCATACCAGTGTCTTAGTGATAGATATGAGCCCATATAATGTAGATATGGAACCCGCCTCATTATCCAAGAGCTTGGAACTATCTCAAACACAAGTCTTCATAATTCCATCCATTGTACACGCCATGTCCTCATACATCCACATGTGTACGGGCCCTGGCCCATTACAGTCCGTGTATACCTCAAAACTACAGTTTCTGAAGCTCCGAGACTTTTGTCGTCAAGATCTCTGACATTGCAAAAAATTTGATGCATCCATGAGATCCTCCTCTTGCTTTCTTCCTCATAATAGATATTCAATCATGCTCAAAAGATCCATACCAAAGATGCTCTCACAAGAATCTCTCCATCAATACTCCACAAGATATTCTCACAAGAATCTCTCCATTGATCCACAAAAATGATGTTTACAAGAGACAAATGCTATCTTATTTATACTTTCATCCTCTAGGTCACTTAACCCATTTCTAGGTCACTTAACCCATTTCTAGGTTACTCAACCTCTTTTCCTTATTTTAGGGTTAACGACTTTCCATAAATAGAGAGTTCTCTAATACTTTATCATTTAAATATTCATTCTTGATTTTGTCACTTCTCTTTATCATTTAAATAAAAATTTCTTCTTTTAAGGCACTTTTACTTCTTTGACCTTATGGGGCTTCAAGCCATTATATGGGGGTCCTTCAACTTCGTAGGGCCATAACTCTCAACCGTGAGGAGTTATACTAACATTCTACATACCACCGGAAATGGCATGACAAACACTATCCATCTAGGATAGTTTCACCAACAAATTCACTGATCTTCATATCATTATTCCACATACAAGCATGGGCCCTTCCACCTTTATTATAGGATAACTCAATCCACAAAGCATCTTCCTATGAGGGATTTCACCATAAGGGGCCCACTTTGGAGTTCATCCATTTGTACACTTTATTAACCATGATAAGACTATATGGATTCATCTTTGCATCAATAAAACTATACATCATATATCAAAGAATCCATCTTCATCATGTATCAATGAAAACTCATTGATCCATTTTCATCATATCAATGACAACT
This sequence comes from Picea engelmannii, assembly GCA_009831015.1. Taxonomy (NCBI): domain Eukaryota; kingdom Viridiplantae; phylum Streptophyta; class Pinopsida; order Pinales; family Pinaceae; genus Picea; species Picea engelmannii. Next base: position 1,107,641 of record ML779468.1, read on the forward strand.
CATTTATCCATCTTCATCATATCAATGACAACTCATTGATCCATCTTCATCTATGCATTATCATCAAGGAAAATACATCTACATTGTTCATCAATAAATCAATCAATCCATTGACATCAATCAACCACTTGACATCAATTAATGACATCAATCAATCAAACTATTGGCATCAATGACAACATGATCCAACAATATCCCCCTTTGGCATTGATGGAAATACCAACATTGATGTCAACACCAATTACCAATTATTGATGTCAACATGTAGATAAGGCATGCTCTACATCAATAGTCAATGTGACTATCTCTCCAAAATGTGACTATCTCTCCCAATCAATAATCATCAATCACATCAATGTGATTATCTCTCCCCCTTTGACATCAATGGCAAAGGGCCATTCTCCCCTTGTGGTTGCTCCCCCTGCTTGAACTTTCCTTGGGGATGCTCCCCCTGTCTGAGTGCCTTTGATCTTCCTCTGAATAATCTCTCCCCTTTTGATCAAGGGATATCACTCTGATGTAATGTTGGAGATACATCGAACACACTCCCCCTATGGCCATTTCTCCCCTTGGAATTATGCCTCTGTGCTCTTTCTTCAAATATAGGGCTCTTTTCTAGGTATGCATCTGATAAACATCTCCTCCTAGAATCATGGGAAGAAGAATGACTCCCCCTAAGGGTATGTCTCCCCCTATCTTCTCAGCAAGATGAACAATATTCTACCATATGACGATCCTTGGACCTAGTCATGCATCAAAATCACGCCATACCAAGCATCATGAATCAAAAGATATGTCAATAATGAAATAAAGAATTCTGAGCAAAATATCAACCAAGTACATCCTGTACCAAAATGTTTGCTCATCATGCACAACACCCATCAACATCATGAAATTTGCCAAAATATATCAATCACATGACTCTATCAACGTGCCAACATGTGCATCTACCAATATTCCAACCATGTGAATCCACCAATGTGACAAATATGCCAACCATGTGCATCTACCAATATGCAAACCATGTGCATCTACCAATATGCAAACCATGTGCATCTTCCAACATGCCAAATGTGTCATATCACTCATGATATGTCTCTATCATGAACTAAGTGCCACAATGTTGTGCTAATCAAGTAACACCAACATGTATCACCACTTGTACCAAGCAAGTACATCACCATGCACCAATACCACAATATGATGAATCTCCATACATGTATGCCAAATCCTCCATAAAATATGTGCCAATCAAACTGCTAGTAGGTGCCCCTACTAATGTACCAATCATACATCAACTATAGATCAAGTTATGACTCATCAATGATGTACAACATGATCACCTCATTAACTCACCAAATACATGTCCCAATATGTAGCCCATCCAGATGCCAAATGCATGCATCAATTTTTCAAGAAGTAGGCTTCCAATAATACATCATAAGATATATCAATGAAACCTCAAAATGTGTACCACTCATGTACATCAACAGATCAACATAAATCCTCCATACGCATGGGTTAGTGCAATTCACCCAAGATTTTATTTTACATAATCCAATAGATAAACATTTAAAACAACATCAAAACAGTGTCATAACCTACAACAAACCATGTCATACCCTACATCACAGAGTTATACCATCACATAAAGCTGCAACCCATGTGCATTGCCTTTTTCCCAAGGCTTTACCACATATACGCGGTCTTCTGCACAAAAACTCGCATATGCATACGAACTATTCAAGGTCAGCCTGTGTATGTACATGATTGATACCACTGTCACCCGCGTATGCCTCAATAGATGACTTACTTAAGCTTCCCTTTAGTCTTTCATTCTGTTTTGCCTTCTCTGTCCTCTTCAGCCACTTCTGTAGATGGCCCTGCTCCTCAGAACTTGAGCTCTTAGCATCCATCTTTTCAAATATGTCTCCCTTTCTTACTTCACTCCTTCTTCTAGCCATGCTATTTGAAGTTCTCATCATGAACTTTCTTCTTGTGTTCCAGCACTTCTAGGATTTGTGGCCAGATCCACTACAGCTGTAGCATCTCATTGTGTTACAGGGAACAGTAATGTGTCCTACTTGATCACATCTCTAACACCTCATGATGTTATAAAATCTTCCATTATATTTCCTTTCATAAGATCTACACTCAAAATATTTCTGACCATATCCATTACATGAATAACAATGCCCATGAAAAATACTTTCATACCTTTGCTTTGGTGTCCCAAAAGTAGCTTCTTGATGTCTTGCTTGCTTTGTTCTTTTGAGATTTTCTCTGCCTTGTGCAGATGGTTGTTTTGCAACATTTTCTTCCTTCTTTGATGGACTTACCTCATTCTTCTTTGAGGTGTTTGCTTAAACATGTGTATCTTCTCCTTTGTATCCAAGACCTGATTTATCACATGGTGATATTTGACTTTCCAATATCTCATCCAAGATTCTTGAGCTATTCAAGAATTTTTTTGACTTCTCTACCTTCTTTCTAAGGTCAACAATTTCGGCTTCCAACTTACAACATGACTCTTCTTTTTCATTAATTTGATTTTTCAAAAGTTCTTCTACCCTTTTGGCTTCTTCAATTTGGATCTTGAGATGGAAAATAGTTTCAAAACTTTTGCTAATCTCATCCTCTACCTTCATATCTTCTTTTTCATTCTTTAGTCTTGGGATCTCTTTTTTCTTTTATTGTAATTTAGTCTTATAGCTCTCTTCTTGTTCTTTGAGAATTCCTTTTAACTTCAAGATGTACCTTTGAATCCTCCTAAGAAACTTCTTAGTGTTATCCGAAAGATAGTTATAGTGTGTATAAAACTGATCACTTCTATATCTATATAAACCCTCTTCAATTTCCTTTTGAAGTTCTAATAGATTTTCTTCTATTCTTTCTATGGGATAACTATCCTCAAACTTTACACAAATTGTTTCTAGATCATCTTCTTCACTTGAGAAAAATTCAACATCATCACATTTTGAATCATTGCAATCAAGAGTCTTTGGATATTCTTTACCTTCAATATCTTCCTTCTTTCCAACACCATCACATGATTCTTTGCTTTCATTTGAAATGTCTTCAAGATCTTCCTTTGTGCTATCATCGCTTGATTCTTTATCTTCACTTGAAATTTTTTCAAGATCACATTTGGAAATAATACAATCAAGGGTTTTTGGAGATTCTTTACCTTTGATAATCTTGATGGAGTGGTCTTCAACATCTTCGTTCTCCTTTATTGATTTGATATGTTTCTTCTAGATTTAGCCATAGATCCTTGGCAGAAGTGCATTGTCCCATGATGTCTTTGATAGGGCTTGAGAGTCCACTAAGAATGGTCTTGAGAGCCAATGCATCATTCTTCTTTCCTTCCCATTGATCTACAAACTTTGACTTGTTCTTCAACGGAACTGATCCACCAATGGCTGCCTTCCAAATTATTGCTCCCATTGTCTTCAAATGTAATCTCATCTCTATTCTCCAAGTATAATAGTTTTCCTATCAAGGATTGGAACTTCATCTTCCATTTTGCGTGTCTATGGATATCCTTCAAGCTTGTTAAGGCTTGTAGTGAAGGCCTAATCTGAAACCAATTTTTGGACAC
>ML779468.1:1111263-1124924 GCA_009831015.1 Picea engelmannii
GAATGAGTGTGGGGCTCTTTCTCCTAAAACTTCCCTCTTACACAAAACACCTTAGTTAATATTCAATATTTACTCATTACCCATTGCTGTCATTTATAACCAGTTAGATGTGAACATATATCAACAATATATCATCAACAAGTCATCACCACAAGGAACAAAAAGAACACAAGATGTATGTACAATTTTTCTTTTTATTATGGACAACAATTTGGGGGTTTTCCAACAACAACTAAATATAGTACAACTCTACAAGAGCACCAGATATATAATGCAAGACTCATCTTACACCCTCAACAACAAATGCGATGAGGCAAAAATCCTCAACAAATATCAATCTTCCAACAGGTACGCGACATGTCAGTAGTGCATCTAGCATGTGTACGTGCCCTGGCTCAGTATAGCCCATGTATTCACGCAGCCAGTGTATACAAAAACCTACATATACCTTTTGAGCTTTTAGGGTTTGTCCTTCAAGATCAACTTAGATTCTCTACAATCAATATATCATTCTCTTCTATCTTTGACTATCCAATCTGACCACTAGCCAATCAAAACATCTCCAAGCTCTCCAATAGCTTTCTCATGCTCCAAAATAAATCAATATGAATGCTATATCAAACATGTATAAACAACTAGTATACAATAGCAATCATGTGACCACTGAATACAAAGAGTACTTCTCACTCCATCAACCAAATCATCCAAATTGAACCATATCATAGAAGCCATATGAAGAATTCTCTAAGCATTCACAACACATCAAACAATAGTATCCATCAAGACAATAATGTAACCATACCAGTGTCTTAGTGATAGATCTAAGCCTATATAATGCATATCTGGAACCTACCTCATCATCCAAGAGCTTAGCACTAGCTCACACAAAATTCTTCATCATTCCATCCACTGTACGCTCCATGTTTTCATACAATCCATGTGTGTACGTTCCCTGGCCCATTACAACTCACATATACCTGAGAAACTAGGGTTTCTAAAGATATGAGACTTTATTCATCAAGATCTCCGACATTGCCGAAACTTTGATGCGTCCATGAGATCCTCCTCTTTATTTCTTCCTCATAATAGATCTTCAATCATGCTCAAGAGATCCATACCAAAGATACTCTCACAAGAAGTTCTCCATCAATACTCCACAAGATAATCTCACAAGAAGCTCTCCATTGATCCACAAAAAGGATGTTTACAAGAGACCATTTCTATCATATTTATACTTTCATCCTCTAGGTCACTTAACCCATTTCTAGGTTACTTAACCTCTTTTCCTTATTTTAGGGTTAACCACTTTCCATAAATAGAAAGTTCTCCAATACTTTATCATTTAAATATTCCTTCTTGATTTTGTCACTTCTCTTTATCATTTAAATAATAATTTCTTCTTTTAAGGCACTTTGACTTATTTGACCTTATTGGGCTTCAAGCCATCATATGGGGGTCCTTCAACTTCGTAAGGCCATAACTCTCAAAACGTGAGGAGTTATGTGACATTCCACATACCACTAGAAATGGAATGAAAATAACTATCCATCTAGGATAGTTTCACCAAAAAAATCATTGATATTCATATAATTATTCCACATACAAGCATGGGTCCTTCAACCATTCTTCTAGGATACCTCAATCCACAAAGAGTCTTCCCGTGAGGGCTTTCACCATAAGGGGACCACTTTGGAGTTCATCCATTTGTACACTTTATCAACCATGATAAGGCTATAATGATTCATCTTTGCATCAATCAAACTATACATCATATATCAAAGAATCCATCTTCATCATGTATCAATGACAACTCATTGATCCATCTTCATCTATGCATTATCATCAAGGACAATACATCTACATTGTTCATCAATCAATCAATCAATTCATTGGAATCAATCAATCACTTGACATCAATCAATCAAACCATTGGCATCAATGACAACATGATCCAACATATGGATTAACTGGATCCACTACCGTGTCATATTTGGGCAAGGCCCATCGGATTCATGCAATGGTGAACAACTGCCAGGAAGAGCACCATTCGACTGTGCTCAAGATGTCAGGTACCGTCGCTAACCAGACCCTTAGTATTTTGATTCATCCAAGTGCTACAAAGAGTTTCATTTCTGGTGTAGCGCTAAAAATAATTAAGGTAAAGGTAGTCGAACGGGATGAGTTTATCTTTGTAGAGATGCATTCGGGATCCAAACAAAAGGTTGGAGGGAAGGTTCGAACCCCGACGCGCTCTTATACGCATTAGCCCTCCTGGCTATAGGATTTGACTCATATGACCATTAACTTGTGGCCGCAGTCTTATCCCCATCGGGGCTATGGGTTTTCAAATGCTACAAAAACACTTGCCCATGGGATTTCCGATTCACCGTTCTACTGACAGCTGGCTCCCTTAATGGCACTTCCCACCTTTCCAACGTGCTGATAACTGGCTTCCACTCATCGGGGTTTTGCGGTTCGCGATTCCAAAATGCGTAACCACTTTGTCATCAGGATCCCCGATATCCCGATGACCCAAACACTGATGGACGACCTCCTCGTCGGGACTTTTCCTGATGGCGCCGATTGTTTCCACGTGTCCTTTCTAATGGATGGCCCCAATTTCTCTGGTTTTTTGAGACTTGTGATATCTTGACTCTCTTTTTCTCAGGAAACCCGATATGTCGATTCCCGACTCTCTCTGGACTCCTGACACGTGTTCGAAATGATGGATGGTCCGGATCTTCCTGGGGCTTCGGGGTTTCAAATGTCGAAAAACATTTGACCACAGAAATACTGATCTTTCGAATTCCGATGGTAACTCTCGTGCAGCTCCTGTCAGAGCAGATGACTGATGGGTAACTGATCCACAATCCACCGACTTACGACCCTTGGAGCTTGAAATCCGAACGCGGCCGTAACCTCCTTGCTTCTTTGGCCGATCCAACGGCTGGCGGGGTGTCACCAATCCTCTCTGCAAGATCCTAACCGTCGATTTCCTCCTTCTGTGAATTCCTTGAGAATGACCAAGTATTCCCTCCGTGGAACTTGTCCACCTGCAGTGCAACTATGGAACACCAGTTTTAAACACTCCACGACATGAACTTCCAGTGCTTCTCTTCGACGGGCTTGAAGGCCTTATTCCTCCTGAGCTTTCTCACACTCCAACTTCTAAGAGGGTCCTTGCATGAACTCCCTGTGCAATCCTTCCTTAGGACTATTCAAAGGTACTATACCTCCTGAGCTTTGTCAATTCTGAATATTCAGAATTTGAACCCCCTGCTCGCACTACTTGTGGAAACCTTTCAAACACCTCAAATGTTTGAATCCTTCGACCCTGCGCACACCTGCAACAGTAGTCTCTTAATTCTCCACTCAGTTTCACAACTGAGACGTTCCTCAGCCTGCGCACCCCTTGCATGGCTTCAGTAACCCAATTTCACTTATGGGTGAACGAGAACAAGAGTTAAACTACCTGAGCCTTCGTCAACGCACTCCTTGCGGACGACTTCAACTGCACTCCTTGCAAGAATCCTTGCTCAGATAGAGAAACAATTGAAACTCATTCCTTCTTCCTTCAGACTTCAACTCAGACCATCAAATCACATACACAGCATATAAAAGAAAATGTATATCAGGAAGCAAAAATTCAAGAGCATAACATCAATACACATACACAGAGAATAACACAAAAGTCAAGAGTCTGAATCAATTTATTCTATTAATTGAAGATCTGTACATGGGTGTTCTTCTACAGTTCTTTGCTTCTCTACTATACTCTTTCTGCTTCAACTATGTCTGAATTATGTTACAATGTACAACGAGGGTGTCTATATCCGTTTTCTCTCCTTCTTTCTAAAACTGTCTAATCTATGAAATCAAGTCTATCTACCTGCATTAACTAGTTTAAATGCCTCCTATCTACTAAGGACGAGAGAGAATCGCTCAAGGTCCAATACAATGCATAAGTATGCCTCTTCTTGACTATCACATTTAAGTTTGGTGCATCCATTCTTCAAAAGTTTAAACAATTTGACATATGCTCAAAATGTGTGGCTCTTGCCCCCACGCTCGCTTGATGTTGACGATGCTCCTGCATCATACTCCCTTGCTTGAAAATTTTCATGGGCTCTTATCCATGAGCTCCTGCATAGTGTATCCATGCTTCTGAATCTTTGCTTCAGTCTCCCAGCTGGCATCTTCCACTGGATGACCCTTCCATTTGACCAGATACTCATAGTATTCTTTCCTTCTGGTCTTCTTACCCACTCGTTTATCCAGTATCTGTTCCATATATGGCTTCTCTGCAGCTGGCATCTGCTTCTGCCACTGAACCTCTGATTGTTTATCAGTTGTTCATGCTTCCTCAGCTTTATATGGATATAAATCTGCGACATTGAATATCGGAGAAATTCCGATCCCATCGGGAGATTCAATCTCATAAGCATTTTCTCCCATTTTCTTCAAGACCTTGCATGGTTCGATTTTCTTCATCTTTAATTTGTTGTATGTTCCTCTCAAGAACCTTTCTCTTCACAAGTGTGCCAGAATTAATTCACCAACCTCGAACTGAAGGTGTCTCTTCCGCTAGTCGACTCTGCGCTTATATTCCTCACTTGAATCTAGCAGTCGCTGCTTCACCTGGCTATGAAGTTCTTTCATCGCCTCTGCGAACTCTTCGACACTTGTGCTCCTAGTCACAATCTGTTCCGAATCCCTTAATTCAAAAACTCCTCTCGGATGCATGCCATATAGATTCTGGAAAGGGATTTTTCCTGTGCTTCTGTTCACTGAGTCATTATAAGCAAACTCTACCTGCGGCAATACATTGTCCCAACTGCTGTGGTGCTCCGTCACCAAGCTTCTCAGCAAGTCTCCCAGACTTTTGTTCACCACTTATGTTTTTCCGTCTGTCTGAGGATGATAAGCAGAACTAAACATCAAGTTAGTCCCCAGCTTCTTCCATAATTTCCTCCAAAAGTGTCCTAAAAACTTTGTATCTCTGTCTGAAACAATACTCCTTGGTAAGCCGTGAAGTCGAACGACTTCTTTGAAAAACAGATTCACGATGTGCGTCGTGTCACTGGTTTTCTGACATGGGATAAAATGTTCCATATTGGAAAATCTATCTACTACCACAAAGATCGAATCAAATCCTCTTTGTGTCCTTGGCAATCCCAATATGAAATCCATGTGTTGGAGCTGCCCTTGTTTTTCATCTCACGAAATTTTCAATTTTTGATACTTGAGATCTAAGTTGCTTTTCTTCTCCTTCTGAAATCTTAAAACTCTGGAAATCTTGTCACCTGAACAGAAATGCTTTTCCCGCTTCCAAAACAGAACCATTCTCGCAAATATGTTCGCTCTTTTTTTTTGTTTCGAGGTCTCGCAAGTCGGACACTTTAGTTTTTGAATTCACAAGTCCCGAGTCGCGAAACTGCGAACTCGATTTTAATTTTCGCCCAAGGCATTAACTAGGGTAAAACCTTTAACCCGTGATTAGACGTTGTCGAGGTTTCGCGCCTCGGCATGCGTCAAACCCAAGTTTTTGTTCTTACAGCCCCGATAGCCGAGAACACGATAACCCTGTAATAACCTTGGTCAAAAGTTAAAGATTAAAAAACTAACCATGGTTAAATTTAGTTCTCGGTGCTTCGCCACTCGGTACTTTCTTTCATAAATATAAGGCGCCTAAAACCCCGACTCACGAGGTTGCGAGATGATTATAGCAATATTAATTAATAGCCTAATCTAAGATTTCCTTCCCGTGATTTGGGCCTTAATTATCGCCACATCGTGATGTCGCGATATTGCGACTCGGCATATCATTTTCCCAAAAGTCTATATCCAAAGTTCCGATTCGCGATATGGAAAATAGATTAATTATATAATTAAAGATGCGCCAAATCACGGTTACGGTTAATAAAGCTAAAATCGACACTCGTAGTCTCGTGAGTCAAAGAGTCGAAATGTAAAAAGGAAATTCACGATGCAGCGAAAAGCAAGAAAATTATTTAAGTCGTTAAGATTTGTAATCTCAATTTAAACATGATACGTCCCGCGCATCGAGGTTGGCACACTTCACGAGGTATTTACTTGCTCTCCATAACCCGATTGCCTGTCAAGCCGCCGAACATTGATGACATTAATGAAGATTTAGGGTAAATCCATGAATTAATAAGATCGGATTTATACAATAAATTTGGTTTTATTTGAGATTTGACAGACTTATTTCAAAGGTACACGATTTTCAAATATATACGAGAGTTTCGTTCTATTTTAAACATTTCTCATAAACGCACAGAGCTCACCTTTCTCCGAGGGAACGCATTTCCGCATGTATACATAGGTCTATTGCAGAAGAGAGAAATAGCAAGCGTCAGCCATGGCTCCGAGAAGAGCAGCGAAAGCGAGTGTCGAGGTTGCAGCGCAGGGTCCAGACAACGTCTCAGATACTTCACCTCGGACTAGTGGCTCAGTACCCACCTGGTTGTTTATTTCAGACATTCTGTAATCCGAGTTGGTAAACTATTCAGACTCAGGCGACGATGACAATGATATTGTAAAGGACGACCTGAACACTAAGTATAAGACAATTGTTCAGTCGGGAATGCACCCGGTTGCAACCAGACCTTGGTTGCTCCCATACTAAGACATGATCCGATGGGAATTGGGTCACATCGACCTACCCACCAGAACTATCATGAATGACCGACGGACCACGGTCGGGACTTTCAGACCAGAGCATATCCAATCTATGTATAAGCTATCGGTGACTTCTGAATATATATATGGCAATGAATTCCTGGAGGAATTCAAAAAGAAGGAGTGCGAAGAATATGATAAAACCATGCCTGGTTTGATAAAGGATTGGGTTTCTCACTCCGCGACATTCAGAGCGAATGACAAGGGTGTGTATTGAATTTCTTCGCTGGAGCCACAGTATATGTATGTGGCGATGATGACGTGCCGACTTTTCGGATGGGAGGATACCGCACATTTTTACATCCAGTGGGTACCTCTCATCTTTCGGGTAGCAGAAGGTTGCTCATTTAATTGGGCGAAGATGCTCTCCGACAGTCTGTTCAACAGGGTCACAGAGTACCGGGAGAAAAAAGAAGCCGGGAGACCATCCAGATTCTTCATGTCCGCGTATATCATGGATGCAATATGCTCCATGACACCTTTTCCTTTGATGAATTGGGCTTGGAGTCCAACCCAAGAAAAAAATGTGCATGAGTACCACGACAAGCTATGGGAAAATAATGCAAATAAGTTTATTTATGATATTTTCAACTGGGTGATGGTGCCCCTGCACATCGCCATTTTTGGTCTTTCGCCACCCCGCATCTCGAATAGCATTGTTGCGAATCTAAGCAGTATCGCAGATTGGTACGTAGAAGAAGAATTCTCCTATTTTAGAGTTTTCGGAGTTGTTGTTCCTCCTCTGGCGCAACCACTATTCATCCACGACAAGATGGCCTGTCATGAGATTGCTCGACAAACAGTGATTGGCGGAGTGAGTAAAGAGCTCAAAGCATCATCAAAGAAGGTATGGCCGTTTTTCCCTGTTCGGCTTAATTCCTATTCCTTATTAGATTTCGGACATGCTAAGGCTGAGGCTGCAACCTTAGAAGACTTGAGCCTAGTCTCTAGTGAGTAGAAAAGGCATGATCCTCAGAGAATTGTAAGCACCCATTTGGGAAATTGTGGATTAAAGAGGTTTGAACACGAGTGTTCACCTTCGGATGATGTTTTCCGAGGGGAGAGGTCCTATGCAGAAGTACAATTCCGAATCAGATCTCTGGCACCCGAAGACAGGGATTCTGTTTTAAAATTTCAGGAGCATAGGAAAAGATGCCTCCCCGTTGTGCTGGGAGGTTTGGGACTTTCCAAGGATAAAGAAAAGGAGGCCAAAAGTTCTGAGGGGAAAACTTCTAATCCCAAAAAACGTCAGGAAGGGGAGCAGGAGAAGAATCCTGAATAGGGGAAGAGTCCCGAGCAGGAGAAGAATCCTGAACAGGAGAAGACTCCCGAATAGGGGAAGAGTCCCGAGCAGGAGAAGAATCCCGAAACAGAAAAAGGGACAACTGACCCACCCAAGGAACATGGTCCAGAGATGGAAGTGAAAAACACCGACCCTCCTGAAACTCAGAATCCAGAGACAGGGACAGAGACGAAGACCTCCGATCTTCCGAAAGAGCAGGACTCACTCATCACACCGGGAAAGGCGGCGAAGCAGATCGGACAACCCATCACCTCTGTCACACCATTGCAGTCGGCACAGGGAGACGTTAGGGAAGGATGGATATTTGGTGAAGAACTAAGACCTATAAGGGCAGAGGAACTCCCCCCTAATGAGTTCTTTTTTGACAGAAAGAGAAAAGTTGTAGTAAAGAGGGAATTTTATCAAGAGGGAGAGTCCACTGTTAAAAAATTCAAAGTAATGACAGATGGAAAAAACAAGAAGAGTGATGAATTTTCCACAGAGATAGCAGGGACGCTAGGAGCGTATGCGTCAGCGAACCAATTCTTTGTTGCGATGTTGAAAAATCAGCTCAAGAGAAAGAATCGACTGATCAAGACTCTTGAAGCCCGAGTAGCTTCGGCTATGGAAGACGCTAGGAGTCAAGCAAGTGGAGCAATAGAGCTGGCCCAATTGGCCGATAAGAAAGAAATCGAAGTCCTCAAAACCAAGCTGGAACAAGAAAATTCAGTGATCCGAGATGATCGGGTGCAGTCGGGTCAGCAGAGGGATACGATCACACAGTTACAGGCTCAGTTAGAGGTCGCAGAAAGAAAGGCGATCGACATCGAGATTGTTAAATCCCGAGCAATCGACATTCAGAGCAGGATCTCTTCTGCTCAACAGAGTCTACTAAACAAAATAGGGGAGTTTCGAAAAGATTGCTTGTTAATGCATCAAATTTCTGAGAATCTGATTGTCAAAGAAAGAAACGCAGAAGCTGCTCGGGTCGCCTTCCAAGAAGCAGTGATAGCTACCAACAACAGATTTTCAGCAGGGCCCCCCGGACTCACCATTTCCGAACATACTAGGGGTAATATTTTGTTAAAGAATTGGGAACATGATATTACTTTAAGCAAGGAGCAGGCTCAAAAAGTGACGAATTCACTAGAAGAAACCTTCAAAGCCATAAATGGTGAGCTGTTAGGGATGGAGAGTGGAGGTGACACAGAGACGCTAAGATAGATGAATATAGAGCAGATCTCCCTCGACATGAAGGGGAAAAATGAGAGAAATTGGGCGGAAATCTCTAATATGGACAGGGTAGACATGGCTCAAATTGATGAACATTTGATTCAACCCAGCGCACAACTCGGCACCCTTGATATTGTTGATGCACATATGGGGAATAAACTTCCACAATTAGCCTGAGAGTGTTATTTTTCCAAAGACATTTGTCAAGCAGAGCCATCACAGCTTGTATCCCAATTCGTGGACAGATGTAGGATATGCACTGAGTCTATGCAAAGACAAGCACCTGGCCCTTTTTCAAAACAAAGTAGAAGAGATGGAGTGTTTTCGCTCCTCACAGCTACCAAGCGGAACTTTCACAGCTTGTATCCAGTTCATGGACAGATGTATAATATGCACTGAATCACGTAAAGGCAGGCAGCTGGCACTTTTTTGAAAATAGGAGTAGGGAAGGGAAAAGTTGTATAAATAGATCACCAAAAGAAGAACCAAGGGCTAGACTTTTTGGTAATGAATGTAATAGAGATTTTGCATTTGAGAAGCTAATACAAGCAATTTGAAGATTCCTGATTCCGTCACGACTGTGTTACAAGTTTGTTTCGTTATGTTTTTTGTTTCTTTTCATTTTGCTCTACATAATTGATGTGTATCACTATAATTTAGTACGACCACTACTATAGTGAAGGGATTTTATTTTCTGTAATTGTTTCTTGTCTTTCCTCTGCACCAGCTATCATAAGGTGTAAGACCAATTCGAATTTACAGAATTTTATATTTATTTACACTATGTCAATTATTTCTATGTCAATTTCTTCTTCTGTGTATGTGTGAGTTTTCTACTGATAGGAACCTTACGTTACCCACAACTAAATGTTTTTTCTCTCATTCCACATATTTTACTAAAAAATAATACAGTTACGAGAAAGGGCCTTCAGTTTGCATTCCTATTTTTGTTCTTCATGCAAAAATTTCTCTTATTTCGACTGAATTGAAACAGTGTTGAAATCTCACGTTAAATCATTTCCATACTGGTATTGTTCCTCAATGACTGTCCCTGCATCAAATCAACCAAATATTCAACTCGGGCTATCTAATCAAATACATATCGTTTTAAATCTTTTTGACACAATCTTTAAAACTGTGAACACCCGGGAGGAATTGGAATGTTCATGGGCAGCCATTGAACAAGATATTACTACCCAGGAACAGTTGGAAGCTAGACAGCGAGAACGTAGAAACCTTCATTAGTTTCCTACACCGAAGGTTAATGTGTTCTTTGTATAAATATTTAACATAATTTCGGATGCCTTGACACTGTACTTTTAAGCCTTAAGTACAGACTCAGGAACTACATCTTTCTGGCGCCATTGCTGGGGACCGAAGTTACGAAATCTTTTCCCTGGGAAAAAGACAAACTATTTCGTTGATAGTGTTACTCTTTGATAGTGAACACAGAGTGCACACCGTTTCAAGGCTTCTTTAAATCTTTCACTTGGCGACTCCACTGAAATACAAACTGGCGTCTGGTATAAGGCATACCAGACAGAACCCGGATGGCAAGCTGATTGCACCTATTAATAATCCTGAGAAAATTTTAAGAGCGAGAGGCTCGTTTGAGGCAACTGCTTCAGTTAATAAACCCAATAACCCACTTGTAAAGACTAAATGCCCTTCAGAACCTCTTACTTCCTACATCCCTCTGTCTGATACCAAAGAGCTGGAAACAGACTACTCAAAATTTAGGAGTGAGCCACATCAAACTTTCCCATCCATAAACAAGGGAAAAGGTCCTTTGGAAAAATCGTTATCATTTGACATACCATCCTTTCTTCATCATAACTTCCCAGTTTCACCTGATTCAAAAGAGTGTGTTGCACCCCCATTTCCTACTCCCAAGTCGATGGCAGGCGTTGGAGGAGGAGGTGGAGGACATCTAAATGTCCCTCCTCCCGGAGTATTTGCAAAAGTAGCGGTGAGATATGCTCCCCTGGTTTTACCCGTTCCCCTCCATGATTTACCTGACAACTACACCAAAAATCTTCCTAAGTTCACTAGGGAGGGAGATCTAATAGCAACCGAGCATATAAACTTCTTTGACCAGTTCGCAGACATATGTGGTATTGAGCACGAGGATGTCTATTCGAGATTACTTGTCCAAACCTTCGAAGGACAGGTTTGAACTTGGTTTCAGAGTCTTCCTGCAGCTTCTATTCGGACATATAATGCCTTGGAAGACGCTTTCCTCAGACAATGGGGAGAGCAGAAAGATCACTTATATTACCTTACCGAGTTTGGGTCTCTAAAGAAAAAGAACTCAGAAATAGTTATGGAATTTATTCTAAGATTTAACAAACTGTATAATAAAATTCCAGCCGCTGTTAAACCTTCTGAACCATCAGCCAAAGTAACCTTTGCGGGGGCTTTCGAGCCTGATTTTGCCCTACTTTTGTGAGAAAGAAGAGGAGCCACCCTAAATAGAATGCAAGACGATGTTGTCGAAATAGAATCTAATATGATGGCTTCAGGTAAGTTGAAGGCTAAAGTAGAAACAACCAACCGTGATAATAGACGCTATAGGGAACCAGCAGGTCCTTCTGGGTAAAATAGATACACTGACGACAGAGTGGATGATATGGCCCGAGTAATTAAAGATCTTTCTAACAAAATATCTAGGATGGAGTTGGATCAGGCTAAAGATGATTCTTCTAACAAAAGGGACTTCAGGAGAAACCCAAATCCCCAAAATCAACAGAGGCAAATAAATAATGAAGATCAAAAAATACAAGCTCCATTAAAAAATGAAAATTTTATAGGATCAAGTGACCTCCAAGATTTCGGAGACTCAGAAGATGAAGTTGCATGTTTCGGTGATGAGTGTTCGCAGCCATTTCTGACTAGGGAAGACTATGAGAAATCCTTGAATACTCCTCAACCGTCCAACGAAGAAGAAGAAGGTAATCATACTGACCTCTGCGTATCTCAACCAGAAACAGAAATGATAGCGGCTGATTTTCAACCCAGATACAATTTGAGATCAAAAAATAAGCCTACCTCAACTAACCAACCTAAGAAAATCCTACCAAGGGATCAATCTCATGAAACTCCTTTGGAAGAGACATTGTTACCTAGCAACAAAGTCAAGATAACAAAGACTCAAGAGTCTGAGGTAAAAAAGGCTAAAACCCAAACAAAGGAAACAGGGCCGATAGATAAAGTTACATCTGCGACTAAGGTCACGAGTGATAAAGCGATCCAGACAAACAAGTCGGAAGAAAAAATCTTGGAAGTCTTATCCAAAGAAATGGACAAGGCCAATACATCTTACAATTTTGAAAATGAATTAAATAAAATTAAGATACCGATTCCTTTGGTAGAATTAGCAAAAAACCCCACTTATCGGAAGCAAATTGCCAAAGTTATGGGCGTTTACGAGCCAGAAAGTCACTCTGACATTATCAACCTAGAAGATGACAGACCTAACATCACCTTTGGTCCTCATTTTGAGGGATTCAAAGACAACGTCGGTCCTTTCTATATCACCCTGAATATACATGACCAGTTACTGCATAACTGCATGTTAGACTCCGGGGCTTCACATAATGTTATGCCCAAAACTATAATGGAGAGGCTGGGACTCTAGATCACTAGACCCTATGGAGACCTATACTCGTTTGATTCAAGAAAGGTTAAATGTATGGGAATGATAAAAGATCTGGTAGTTACCCTGGCTCAGGTCCCGGTCAAGAGTATCCTGATGGATGTGGTTATTGCAGATACTCCCCCCAAATATGGTATGTTGTTATACAGATCATGGGGAGCCAAGTTGGGAGGTTCTCTACAATTAGACATTTCATATGCCACAATCCCAATTTTCGGTGGACAGTTTACCCGTTTGTACCGAGAAACAAGATTAGCGTATACTGTCAGTGATCCTCAGAACCCAAATAACTTTCCCATTTACGTTGCGGACCAAGATATGGGGAATTGCATATTGTCTTTTGATGATGGTTTAGATGGATGTCCAGAAGAACTTGATATGAAGCAAGAAGATCTTAGCCCCTTGACTGAAGAACTATGCAAAAGTGGTATCTGGAAAATGTACTTCGATGGCGCTTCATCTTCTGAAGGAGCTGGTGCTGGCATACTTTTGGTAGCACCTGAAGGTAAGTTTACCGTTCCTTTCTCATATCGCTTGCAGTGGGACATAGATTACACCAACAACGTATCTGAGTATGAAGCATTAATCTTAGGATTAGAGTCTGCCAAGAAGTTAAACATAAAAAACTTGGAGGTTTACGGTGACATTGAATTGATAGTAAAACAAGTAAACCGACAATACCAAGCCAAGCATCCCAGACTAAGAACATACAGAAATTGTGCTTGGGATTTGATGGAGAATTTTTTCTCATCTATAAAAGTCCATTTTATTCCTCGCACAGAGAATCTA
>ML779468.1:1134194-1148444 GCA_009831015.1 Picea engelmannii
AGGGGTAATATTTTGTTAAAGAATTGGGAACATGATATTACTTTAAGCAAGGAGCAGGCTCAAAAAGTGACGAATTCACTAGAAGAAACCTTCAAAGCCATAAATGGTGAGCTGTTAGGGATGGAGAGTGGAGGTGACACAGACACGCTAAGGCAGATGAATATAGAGCGGATCTCCCTCGACGTGAAGGAGAAAAATGAGAGAAATTGGGCAAAAATCTCTAAGATGGACAGGGTAGACATGGCTCAAATTGATGAACATTTGATTCAACCCAGCGCACAACTCGGCGCCCTTGATATTGTTGATGCACATATGGGGAATAAACTTCCACAATTAGCCTGAGAGTGCTATTTTGCCAAAGCCATTTGTCAAGCAGAGCCGTCACAGCTTGTATCCCAATTTGTGGACAGATGTAGGATATGCACTGAGTCTATGCAAAGACAAGCACCTAGCCCTTTTTGAAAACAAAGTAGAAGAGATGGAGTGTTTTCGCTCCTCACAGCTGCCAAGCGGAACTTTCACAGCTTGTATCTAGTTCATGGACAGATGTATAATATGCACTGAGTCACGTAAAGGCAGGCAACTGGCACTTTTTTGAAAATAGGAGTAGGGAAGGGAAAAGTTGTATAAATAGATCACCAAAAGAAGAACCAAGGGCTGGAATTTTTGGTAATGAATGTAATAGAGATTTTGCATTTGAGAAGCTAATACAAGCAATTTGAAGATTCCCGATTCCGTCACGACTGTGTTACAAGTTTGTTTCATTATGTTTTTTGTTTCTTTTCATTTTGCTCTACATAATTGATGTGTATCACTATAATTTAGTACGACCACTACTATAGTGAAGGGATTTTATTTTCTGTAATTGTTTCTTGTCTTTCCTCTGCACCAGCTATCAACAGGTGTAAGACCAATTTGCATTTACAGAATTTTATATTTATTTACACTATGTCAATTATTTCTATGTCAATTTCTTCTTCTGTGTATGTGTGATTTTTCTACTGATAGGAACCTTACGTTACCCACAGCTAAATGTTTTTTCTCTCATTCCACATATTTTACTAAAAAATAATACAGTTACGGGAAAGGGCCTTCAGTTTGCATTCCTATTTTTGTTCTTCATGCAAAAATTTCTCTTATTTCGACTGAATTGAAACAGCGTTGAAATCTCACGTTAAATCATTTCCATACTGGTATTTTTCCTCAATGACTGTCCCTGCAGCAAATCAACCAAATATTCAACCCGAGCTATCTAATCAAATACATATCACTTTAAATCTTTTTGACACAATCCTTAAAACTGTGAACACCCGGGAGGAATTGGAACGTTCATGGGCAGCCATTGAACAAGATATTACTACCCAGGAACAGTTGGAAGCTAGACAGCGAGAACGTAGAAAAATTCATTAGTTTCCTACACCGAAGGTTAACGTGTTCTTTGTATAAATCTTTAACATACTTTCGGATGCCTTGACACTGTACTTTTAAGCCTTAAGTACAGACTCAGGAACTACACCATGCTAATTTCATCCCACGACTTCTCAGGTATGGGCAATGGTTGATAAAAACCTGCATTCTGCTTCCTTCCCTTTGAATGCTGGCAAATCCTGCATCTTTCTACAAACCTTTTGACCTCTGCTAGCATCCCTGGCCAAAAGTATGACTCACTCATCTTTGCAAATGTTTTATCATGACCGAAGTGTCCGGCCAATCCTCCGTTGTGTTTCTCCTTTAGCAGATTCTCCCTCATGGAGCAATTCGGAATACAAAGTCGATTGCCCCTAAACAACAATCCTTCCTGAATCATGTACTCGGCCCATCTAATGCTATCTCTGAGAACTGGATTCTCAGCTGCTTCATATGCTTCCTTAAAGTCTTGGTCATTTGCATACATATCCCTAAGATTATCAAAGCCTAACGTCCTGACTTTGAATTCCTGCAACAACAAACACTTCCTTCTCAGAGCATCAGCAACTTTGTTAGCAGTACCAGAAATATGTTTTATCACAAAAGTGAAATTTTGCATGTATTCAACCCATTTAACATGCCTCTGATTCAACTTCTCCTATTGAGTCACAAATTGTAATGCATGGTTATCACTATACAAAACAAATTCCTTTGGAATCAAATAGTGCCTCCATTTTTTCAATGCCTGTATGATGGCGTAGAATTCCTTATCATACATGGAGTACTTTTCTTTTTCTTCATTCAACTTTTCACTGAAATATGCAATCGTTCTGTCCTCCTGACTTAAGACCGCTCCTATGGCAAACCCGCTTGCATCACATTTTACCTGAAATGTCTTTTGAAAATCCGACAACACCAGAATTGGTTGTTCCGTAATCTTCCATTTCAACAAATTGAAACTCTTCTCAGCCTCTTCAGTCCAGTGAAAATATTTATGTCTTTTCTTCACTGTATCCATCATTGCTACGTTAATTCCACTGAAATTCCTAATGAATTTTCGGTAGAAACTAGCCAATCCGTGAAAACTTCTCACCTCAAATATGTTCCTCGGTGATGGCCAATTCTTAATTACCTCCACCTTATCTGGATCCATCCTCAACTCATTTGCCGAAATAACAAATCCCAAATAGATGAGTTTTGTCTTCATGAATGAGGACTTCTTCATGTTTATCAACAAATTCTCCTGCTATAATATTTTCATCACAATGGATAAATGCTTCAGATGTTCAGCCTCTATTTTACTGAAAATCAATATATCATCCAGATATACGATAACAAATTTTCCGATGAAATCCTTCAGGACTTCATTCATCAACCTCATAAAGGTACTCGGTGCATTTTTTAAGCCAAATGGCATAACAAGCCATTCATACAAACCCTCGTTTGTCTTGAATGATGTTTTCCATTCATCACCTTCTCTCATGCGGATCTGGTGATATCCACTCTTCAAATCAATCTTTGAAAAGAATTTTGCTCCACTTAAGAAATCCATCAAATCATCCATTCTTGGCAATGGGAATCTGTACCTGATAGTTATATTGTTAATCGCCCTTGAATCAGTGCACATCCTCCAGCCTCCGTATTTCTTCGGACTGAGTACTGTCGGAACAACACACAGACTCAAGCTTTCCCTGACCAAACCTTTGTCCAACAAATCCTGGACTTGTCTTTTGACTTCTTCATTCTCCTGCGGCGTCAATCTATATGCGGCTTTGTTTGGTACACTAGCTCCTGGTATGAGATCAATGTGATGACTCACACTTCTCAACGGTGGCAATGAACGAGGTAATTCATCCACTACAATATCAGCGAACTCTTCCAGCAGTCCCTGAACTTCTTCTGGCAAATCATCCACTCTTGTGCTAGTCAGAACAATCTTCGGTTTTCTGACCACAAAGAATTGTGGATCCTCCTTCTTCTTCACTTTCGTAAGAAGTTCCTTCCCACTCATGAGAAGTACAGTGTTACGTACTTCCGGCTTCACTTCCTTATCCTCAATTGGATGCAGCATATGGGTTCTCCCATTCTTCTCCAGGGTGTATGTGTTCATCCTCCCATCATGAATCACATTTCTATCATATTTCCATGGTCTACCCAGCAATAGATGACAAACATCCATAGGAATAACATCACAGAGTATTTTATCATTATACCCTCCTATTTTGAATTCAACTAAACACTGTTTAGTGACATTTACCTGATGTCCCTTCTGTAGGCATGAAACTTTGTATGGACTCGAGTGACCAGTCGTTTCCAGCTCCAGCTTCTCTACCATCTCGGTTGAAATGATATTATCCATGCTACCGCTTTCCACAATGACCTTGCATGCTCTGTCCTTGGTCTTGCAAGCTGTTCTGAAAAGTCTGGTCCTTTGGAATGAACTTTCCACTTCTTTCTCTGGTGTCAAAAGGACTTTTCGCATCACTAGTGAACTTCCTCCTTCAATGTATTCTGCCTCAACATCTCGCCTCTGTGCCTCG
Source organism: Picea engelmannii (assembly GCA_009831015.1). NCBI lineage: Eukaryota > Viridiplantae > Streptophyta > Pinopsida > Pinales > Pinaceae > Picea > Picea engelmannii. Next base: position 1,138,142 of record ML779468.1, read on the forward strand.
GTGATGTGAGTCTCTCCACTGTCCTTCCTTTTCTCTGGACACTCGAATGACCTGTGCCCATTTTTTCCACACGTGAAGCATGTGATTACTCCACCTCTTCCTCTTCCTCTACCTCTGGTACCAGGAAACATATTGTTATCATCATATCCTCCTCTCTATTCAGTATGCTTCCCTCTCTGCTCAACATGTTGTCCTCGCTGTGAACTTCCACCTCTCTCATTCATAGTCTGAGGCTTTTTCCAGTCGTCCTTGGGCTTCTGATATTTATCTTGGGCAACCAATTTGCCTTTGGGCTGACTTCTGCCTCGCCCTCACTGACCTTGCTTACGGCTCACATTCTCTTCAGCTTTCAAAGCCATTTGATAGGCATCCTCCACCGTCCGGATGGTTGCCATACTCATTTCATCTTGAATCTCATATCTCAGGCCATTCATATACCTGGCCACTTTTTCGTCATTTCTTTCGCGATGACCTGCCTTGATATTCAACCTGTAAAATTCCTTAGTATACTCCTTTACTGTCATCAGCTTCTATCTCAAGTTCTGCATCCTCTTGAACAGAGTGATTTGATAGTCCCTGGGAATGAATTTTGCCTTCATCTTTGCAATCATCCTATCCCAGCTCTTAATTTTCTGCTTGCCTTGGCAATGCCTATCCGCTTGTAGTTCATCCCACCACAAGGCTGCATGTCCCTTTAATCTCGTGATGGCATGCCTGACCTTATTGTCCTCTTCGATATCTTCATAGTTGAAGTAAGTGTCTAGAGCTCTAATCCAATCTAGAATCTCTTCCACATCCAGATTTCCCTCATAAACTGGAATGTCCATTTTTACCTTTGCACCCATTCTTGCAACATCTTTTAATAAGCATTCATTTGCTGCATCTTCTACTGGGGTTTCTTCTCCTCCCTGTCCAGCATCATCTTCATTTTCAGAATCACTGATATCTCCTACATCAACTTTTCTCCTTTCTCTTGTCCCCATGTCCACAATCATAGTGCGTAAGTTATGCAGTTCTCTTTCTACTTCTGGATTCTGCGCTTGCCTACCCCTTCCTCTGGGCGTTTCCCTTTCCTCCCCTGGATCGGGTGATTATCTGTCTCTTCTCCTCGACGGCATGGCGAATTTCTTCTTCTCTGCTATAGAAAGCAAAGAAATCTTCTTGCTCTGATACCACTTGATGCAGGCGCACCCTCAGGGGCACCTCCTCTCACAGGAGCTTCTCTCCTTTCTCGGCCCGAAGAACTCAAAGGTTCCCTATTTCCCTATCGGGAAATATTCCACCCACAACAACTAAACACAAGGCCTCCCTTTCTTCTATCAGGGTTTGGATACCTGTGATATTCCAGCAACTTGGATCATCGATCCTCGATGCACTCCTTTGTTTCTTTTAGCCCCACCTAGCTAAGCCTTTAGTCCACACGACTGGCTTCTATAAGACCACAGCCTTATACTCATTTCGTCGGGGTTTCTGACTTCAAAATCCCGATGCGCTCAAATGCCTATTAGCCTTCTAGGCTAAGCTCTTTGTCTATGTGAGCTCCTCTATATGACCATAGTCATAACTCCCATCGGGGCTACAGGGTTTCTGATGTCAAAATACACTCACCCCCAAGACTCGCAATCCTTCGAACCCCAATGCACTCTTATATGCATTAGCCCTCCTGGATATAGGCTTTGACTCGTATGACCATTAACCTATGACCGCAGTCTTATCCCCGTCGGGGCTACGGGTTTTCAAATGATACAAAAACACTTTCCCACGGGATTCCTGATTCGCCGTTCTACTGACAGCTGGCTCCCTTAATGGCACTTCCCACCTATCCGATGTGCTAACAACTGGCTTTCGATCATCGGGGTTTCGCGATTCGCGATTCCAAAATGCGTAACCACTTTGTCATCAGGATCCCCGATATCCCGATGACCCAAACACCAATGGATGACCTCCTCGTCGGGACTTTTCCCGATGGCACCGATTGCTTCCACGTGTCCTTTCCGATGGACGGCCCCAATTTCTATGGGTTTTCAAGACTTGTGATGTCTCGACTCTCTTGTTCTCAGGAAACCCGATACACCGATTCCCGACTCTCTCCAGACTCCTGACACAGGTCCGAAATGATGGATGGTCCAGATCTTCCCGGGCTTCGGGGTTTCAAATGTCGAAAAACATTTTACCACAGGAATACCGATCCTTCAAATTCCGATGGTAACTCTCGTACAACTCCTGTCAGAGCAGACGACTGACGGGTAACTGATCCACAATCCACCGACTTACGACCCTTGGAGCTTGAACTCCGAACACAGCCGTAACCTCCTTGCTTCTTTGGCTGATCCAACGGCTGACGGGGTGTCACCAATCCTCTCCACAAGATCCTGACCATCGATTTCCTCCTTCTGTCAATTCCTTGAGAATGACCAAGTATTCCCTCCGTGGAACTTTTCCACCTGCAGTGCAACTATGCAACGCCGGTTTTAAACACTCCATGGCACAAACTTCCAGTGCTTCTCTTCAACGGGCTTGAAGGCCTTATCCCTCCTGAGCTTTATCACACTCCAACTTCTAAGAGGGTCCTTGCATGAACTCCCTATGAAATCCTTCCTTAGGACTATTCAAAGGTACTATACCTCCTGATCTTTTTCAATTCTGAATATTCAGAATTTGAACCCCCTGCTCGCACTCCTTGCGGAAACCTTTCAAACACCTCAAATGTTTGAATCCTTCGACCCTTCGCACACCTGCAGCAGTAATCTCTTAATGATCCACTCAGTTTCACAACTGAGATGTTCCTCAGCCTACGCACCCCTTGCATGGATTCAGTAACCCAATTTCACTTCTAGGTGAACGAGAACAAGAGTTAAACTACCTGAGCCTTTGTCAACGCACTCCTTGCGGATGAATTCAACTGCACTCCTTGCAAGAATCCTTGCTCAGATAGAGAAACAATTGAAACTCATTCCTTCTTCCTTCAGACTTCAACTCAAACCATGAAATCACATACACAGCATATAAAAGCAAATGTATATCAGGAAGCAAACATTCAAGAGCATAACATCAATACACATACACATAGAATAACACAAAATCCATGAGTCTGAATCAATTTCTTCTATTAATTCAAGATCTGTACATGGGTGTTCTTCTACAATTCTTTGCTTCTCTGCTATACTCTTTCTGCTTCAACTATGTCTAAATTATGTTACAATGTACAATGAGGGTGTCTATATCCGTTTTCCCTCCTTCTTTCTAAAATTGTCTAATCTATGAAATCAAGTCTATCTACCTGCATTAACTAGTTTAAATGCCTCCTATCTACTAAGGACGAGAGTGAATCTCTCAAGGTCCAATACAATTCATAAGTACGCCTCTTCTTAACTATCACATTTAAGTTTGGCACATCCATTCTTCAAAAGTTTAAACAATTTGACATATGCTCAAAATGTGTGGTGCTTTCCGCCATGCTCGTTTGATGTTGACGATGCTCCTGCATCAATACAGAAGAAGGATGGGTTATGGACACTCTGCATTGACTATCGTCAATTGAAAAAGGCAACAATCAAGAATCAGTACCCGTTGCCAAGGATTGATGATCTGTTCGATCAGATGAAAGGTGCGACGATGTTTTCAAAGATCGACTTGCAATTAGGGTATCACTAGCTACGAATCAAGGAGGATGACATCCCTAAGACTGCCTTTAAGATGAGTTTTGGACATTATGAGTTTACTATTTTACTGTTTGGATTGACAAATGCCCCTAGGTTATTTATGAGTTTGATGAACAGGGTGTTCCGTGAATACTTGGACAAGTTCATCCAAGTATTCATTGATGATATTTTGATTTACTCTCGGATGATGGAGGATCATGACGAGCACTTGAACTTGGTACTACAGTGTCTACGAGAGAACAAATTGTATGGGAAATTGTCGAAATGATCATTTTATCAATTGAAGATTCACTACTTAGGGCATGTCATCTTTGACAAAGGTATCACCGTGGATCCAGCAAAGTTCGAGGCTATTATGGAATGGCCTATGCCAATGACTTTCACAGAAGTGCATAGCTTCATGGGCTTATCAAGATACTATCGACGGTTCGATGAGGGTTTTTCAAGGATAGAAAATATGATTACGGAATTCTAGAAGAAGAACAAGAAGTTTGTTTGGACCAGTAAATGCGTAGAGGCACTTCAGAGGCTCAAGAATTTGTTGACAATGACACTGATACTAAAGGTCCCCGACATGGACACGGACTTCTTGGTATGCCCCGACGCATCCAAGGAAGGCTTAGGTGAATTCTTGAAGCAATACGGTCTAGTGATCGCTTACATCTCAAATAAGTTGAGAAGACATGAGGAGAAATATGCAATGCATGATTTGGAGTTTTTATCCATTGTATATGCCTTGAGAGTTTGGAGACACTACCTTATTGCTTGGAAATACGAACTAAAAATGGACCACTGTGGACTACAACACATATTTATGCAAAGCGACTTGAATGCATGACAATGACGTTGGTCGGAATTTATTAGCGAGTACGATTTAGAGATGAATTACATAAAAGGTACAGTGAACAGAGTGGCAGATGTATTGAGTTGGAGACCCCACATCTTTTTGGTGGTGCCTCTTCAGACGAATCTACATGAAAGATTCTAACTTTACAGTGCGACGATGACTGGTACAAGGAGACTAAGGATTTTATCAGACATAACACAATGATGGTATCAAGATTTGAAGTATTTACATTTGACGAAGTCAAATTATGGAGATTTAAAAACAAAATTTACGTACCGCCGAACAACGCATTGAGGAGTTTGATCCTAAATGAAACACATAGAGCAGTGTACATGTCTCACCCGAGAGTCATGAACATGAGGGAAGACCTTAAACCCTTATTCTTCTGGAAAGGAATGAAGGTAGACATAGTCAACTATGTGGAAATATGGCTATAATATCAGCAGGTGAAGGTTGAACATAGACATCTAGTACTATTACTACAACCACACATTATTTCAGAATTGAAATGGGAGGTCATTTCGATGGATTTCATTGTTGGATTGCCACTGACGGCAAGGAGACACGAATCAATTTTTTTTGTAGTTGACACTTTGATGAAGAGGGCTTATTTTATTCCTATGCATATGACGTATCAGGAATCTGACATAGCTAGAGTTTTCATCAGTGAGATTGTGAGGCTCCATGGCGTTCCTAAGAGGATTATATCTGATCAAGTATCAATGTTTACTGGATGATTTTGGACTAGTTTCCAAGAGGCATTGGGAACCCAAATTAACTTTAGTACTGCGTATCACTCAGAGACAGATAGGCAGATCAAACAAACAAACCAAATCTTGGAGGACATGTTGCGCATGTACGTGATGGAACAACAAAAGCATTGGAAATAATTCTTGCCACTCGTATAATTTGCATATAACCATAGTTATCAAAGCACCATTAAGATGGCACCTTTCGAGTTTCTTTATGGGAGACCATGCTAGACACCTTTAAGTTGGGATAGAATTGAGGATATGGTCCTGGTGGGACCAGAAGTGATCCAAGAAATAGAGGATCAAATGAAAACAATAAGACAAAGGATCAAGGAAGCACATGATGGACAAAAGAGTTATGTCGATGCCCATCGTGCTGATTGCAGTTACGAAGTTGGCGATCGAGTCTTCTTGTAGGCGAAACTGCATAAGAGTTAGATCGAGTTTGGAAAGGGTGCTAAACTCTCTCTTAGGTTCATGGAACTTTCGAGAGTTTGGAAAGGAAGGGGCCCGTGGCCTATCGACTAGCCTTTCCTGTTTCGTTGAGGCATATGCACGATGTTTTTCATGTATCTGTAGTGTCACCTCTTTTCGCTATCGAGGCTTTAAAACCTCTCTACATCAATCTGTACATGGACTCTTACATAAAACATACCAAATTGTATATTCACATGTGTAATAGCAAGGTGATACATATTAATTCTCAGAATAAACATATAGTTACTGTTATAATTAAACTAGCCATAGCATTCAACAGTAATTCATTTACACAGCGAAAAACATGATAACAGATCCAGTACAGTCATGATAAAATGTGGTAAAAATATAATTAAACACTTATCTTGTGACAGTGGAGAAATCCACCAACCAAATACAGGCCTCCCATGAACCTCCCAGCCGTAGACCGCACTGCTCCTCAACTCAACAGTGGGTCACCCCCGAGCTGGGACTGAGCTCCACCCTAGGGCAAGGAATCCAGACTCAGGCTGAGGTTACAGGGAATTCAGTCATACACAACCACCAGGAAGAAAGATCTCCCAGGAATCTCCCTCGCTCACTACTCATAGACCCTCATTCCCCACATGCCTGTTCCACCCCAGGAGAGTGCACCTTCTCTGTCACCTGCATAGTCCTTCGGCTACCAGTCTCCCTTACCTTGGGTTACAGGAACAGACTGGACCGGAAGTCTCCGGGATCTATGGCAGCTACAGGGTTCCTTCCAGGAGTTCTCTCCTCCCTCTGCGCACTCTCTCACCTGGAGAAGTCGCTCAAAGGCCAACAAGCCTCACACAGTTCAGTACTACGTGGTCACAACAACCCACGGGAAAAATAGTCATGAGTTATCTAGTAGGTTTAACAATGGTGAATGGTCTCACGGATTGGCTCCACACATAGGCTTGGCGCTTAGACAGAGGATGTTTCGGCCTTTCAGAATTCAACACACACACAGGCTATTCCCGAAATCAACACAGACTATTTAATTTCCCGTTCCAGAACAGAGGAATACACCAGTTTCCTCAGAGCCAGATACAGGCTTCCTCGAACTGGTTCGGTGATGGCAAATGGGTCTTCACGGTCACAGCTTCGAGATAGAGAGGTACGGATTATTCAGAACAATCACAGGATTTTCAGCTCTCAGGGATGCACGAGGTATTCTCTGCAGAGGTTGAGTTAATCGTACTGCTCCGAGCCTGTACACGCTTAGGCAATCAGATGGAATGGAGGAGGAATCCCCCTCACGGCTCATCTTGGCCATTTTATCTGCATGCACCAAGGCTGACACTTGTCACCCTTGGAACTGCATGCGTTCCATCAGCCTGCATCCCTTTTGCATGCTTTCCCTTTCCAAAACTTAGGATAAACAGAAATGCACATGTCTCTTTTTGAAATAATATTAAAATATTATTTCCCAGGCTTAAGCCCCCTAGGCTCAACACTTAGCCCCTTTCCCACCTTCCAGCCCCTAGTTTCTTGCCCACTCTGTGGATGCTCAGTCCCCTTTCACTCATTCATCGTGGTCGGTCTGCACCTGGTGGTGTTTATATTTTATTAATCATTCTGCATACATACAAGTACATCAGCAGGCTCCTGGCCTTCTACACTTAGGCTCCCTAGCCTAACAAACACATAACCCTACCAGCTTATAAAAAACTCGGCTCACCAGCCTATAGAACATGTTTACAATTCATTTCATATATCCTGATTTGCAACGGGGTTCGGCCTTGGGGACACTACAATCCCCCTCCCCTTATTTTTTCACTGTCCTCAGTGCAACTTACACTGTCTCTGCAATTCTTTCAAAATTTTCAAAAAGATGCAGGTACTCTGCCCGCATTACTTCTTCGTGCTCCCATGTCGCGTCTTCAGGACTGTACCAGGTCCACTGGACCTTTACAAGCCCTATAGCTCGATTTTGGAGCTGTTTGCTTTTCCTGTCCAATATGCACATAGGATGCACTTGTAGGACACCTTCTATTTCCACCTGAATCACAGTCCAATCGATAACATGATTAGCATCAGGTACATATTTCTTAAGCAGTGAAACATGAAACACATTATGTACTTTCATAGATGCAAGTAATGCAAGCATGTATGCAACCGGCCCAATTCTTTCCAGGATTTCAAATGGCCCACAAAATCTTGCTGCCAACTTGGCGCAACTTCCCAACTTTAGGGAACTCTTGTTAGTTTTCACTTTCAGGAAAACATGGTCACCCACTTTGAATTCTCTATGGGTTCTGTTACTGTCAGCGTAACTTTTTTGCCTGTCCTAGGCAGCTTTCAAATTCTGTTTGTTTTTTATCATTTGATCTTCCATCTCTTTGAGCAGTTCAGGCCCAACTACTACTCTGTCAGCTAGATTATCCCAACTCACTGGAGTGTTGCACTTTCTTCCATAAAGTTCTTCAAACGGGCTCATTTTCAATGATGCATGATACCCATTATTGTAGGCGAATTCTACCAAATGCAGGTAGTCTTCCCACTTTGATGGTTTATCCATCACATACATTCTCAGCATGTCTTCTATTACTATGTTTACTCTCTCTGTCTGTCCATCAGACTCGGGATGATATGTCGTGCTAAAGTTCAGATTCGTTCCGAATCCTTTGAACAATCCTTTCCATAATTTCGAAGTGAATTTCGGGTCCCTATCAGACACAATTGTCTTAGGAATTCCATGCAAGCATGCAACTTCTTTTAAAAAGATATCAACAACATCTGCTGCTCTGTGGGTGGTTTTTAGTGGAATAAAATGGAATAAAATGGGCAGCTTTAGTAAGCTTGTCCACCACCACCATGATTGAAACATGTTGCTTGCTTGTTCTGGGCAATCCTATGATAAAATCCATTGTTACCACGTCCCATTTCCATTTAGGAATAGGTAAAGGCTGCAGCAACCCTGCTGGGTGCCTATGCTCCGACTTAACCTTCTGGCACTCCATACATCTGGTGATGTATTCAGAAATTTATTTCTTCATACCTGGCCAAAAATAATGGCTTTTGACTGCTGCCATAGTCTTCTGATATCCAAGATGTCCAGCATAAGCCACGTTATGCATCTCCTTTAGAATTGCCAGCTTCAATTCTCAGTCATTGGGTACATATACTCTGTTCTTATATAGACGTAGCCCCTTAGTTCCTAAGGTGTAACCTTCCTCCGTCTATGGTCTTTCATGCTGCTGTAGCTTTGCTACAAGATTTTTATACTGCAGATCGACATTTGCAACCTCCTCAATTTTGTCTTTCAACTCAGTTTTGTACATGCTAATGGCTGTAGCATGTAATTCATGCACTTTTCTACTGAGTGCATCAACCACCTTATTGTCTTTCCCTTTGATATGCTTGATATCAAAGTCATATTCGCACAGAAATTCCAGCCATCTAATTTGCCTGGCATTTAGGGTTGGTTGATCAAATAAATACTTCAGACCATTGTGGTCTGTTCTTAATTTGAATTTCTTGCCCATGAGGTAATGTCTCCATTTCCTCAATGCATGGAAAACTGTTGCCAACTCTAAATCATGAGTGGCATAATTCTTTTCATGCTCTTTCATCTTTCAGGATTCATAACAAATTACAGATCCCTCTTGGCTGAGAACTCCTCCCAGCCCTTCCTTACACGCATCCGTGGACACTACGTAATTCTTACCTGGTTCAACAATCTTTAGGATTGGAGCACTAGTGAGCAGCTGCTTCAATTGCTGGAAGCTGCTCTCACATTGTTCAGTCCACTGGAACTTCTTCTCCTTCCTTTGCAAGGAAGCGATAGCATGAGTTATCCTTGAAAATCCAGCTATAAACCTCCTATAATAACCTACCAGACCCATAAAGGATCTAACTTCTGTCACACTTCTTGGCGCTGGCCATTCTTGAATGGTCTGTACCTTCTCAGGATCCACGGTGATTCCTTCTTCAGAAATAATGTGTCCAAGATAATGGATCTGCTTTTGGTAAAATGAGAACTTTCTCAATTTTGTGTAAAGATGGTGTTCTCTCAACACCTGCAGCACCTCTTCGGAGGTAGTCCAGGCACCTCCTGAAACATGTTCTCAAACTCTTTGAGCACCCTGTGGTCTTCCAGATTTGAGACCACTTTTTGGAATAATTCTTCCACTCGAGCTGCAAATAATTGACAACCTTTCCGGTAACATTTCTTCAGCTGCATGGCTGAGATTTCTCTAACAGCCACGGCTCTGGGAATTCCTTGGATTGTTACCTAATTTCCCTCTTCGTCCAGACATGTGAATTTCCTGTTATGACAATCCAGAAGGGCATGGTGTTGGTCCAACTAGTCCATCCTAATTAAGAAATCATATGAGACTAAAGGCAGAATGTTCAATTCAGCCTTAGTGCTCATTCCTTTCATGTCCACCGAACAGGAATTAACCAATTTAGTGGCCTTCCTCTTGGTCCCTGTGGCTAACTGCACTAACCAAGACTTCTCATGTTTTCTCTTCGTTAGATGAAAACTTTCCACCACTCTAGGATCTACATAACTATGGCTAGCCCCTGAATCAATCAAAATAACAAGTGGTCGGTTG
>ML779468.1:1148494-1176662 GCA_009831015.1 Picea engelmannii
CCCCTGAATCAATCAAAATAACAAGTGGTCGGTTGTTGATCATACCTTCCACTTCAATCATGTGTGATTGAAATTCTGCTTGCTTGTTGTCCAGGGCTGCGTAGATCCTCGACATTCTACTGCCCATATCCTCCACTATTTCATCTTGCTGAACAGTATGGACAGTTCTTGCTTTGTCTTTCCTATGGGGGCAGTCTCTGTACCTATGATTCCCTTTACAGCCCCAACACTCCATACGTGGAGGCCTTGGCATCTGCTCACTCCCTTCAACTTTCCTGGGGTCTCTAAAGGATGACTTTTCCCCAAGGCCATTCTTGAAAAAGGGAGGCATGTTTCCCTTCTGCCTCTGTTCTTTCTTAAACCTCTTCTGGTCATCCTAAGCCTTTCAAAAGGTAGGCTTTTCTCTTTGTTGTTCGTATAGGCATTTCTCCCTTCTTATGGTTTCTTCCATGGTCTTAGGATCATCATATTGAATCTTGTCACCAATGGAAGGTGGCAGTCCACTCAGATACCTCTGAATCTTTACAACCTCGTCTTTGATGAATGGAACATACTTCAGTAGTTCCAGAAAACTTTGTTCATACTCATCAATGGTCATACGGTCCAGCTTGAGTTCAAAGAACTCCTTCATCTTTCTGTCATAGTATCTTTTAGTCAGGTATTTCTTCTCGAAATACCTCTTAAATTCCTTCCAAGTTACCTCTTTCTCTCAGATGTGTTGCACCTTCACAAACTGATCCCACCACATGGATGCTTTTCCTTTCAATTGGTACATTTCAATTCTTCCTTCTGCATGGGCAGAATAATTCTGTAGTTCGAAGTATTTCTTCATGCCAAGTAACCAGGTCTCGGCATATTCTTCCTTCCTATGTTCTCCATCGAATGTTGGAGGCTTGATCTTGTTCATCTCCCCTTTCAATTAATCCTTTCCAGATTTTCGGTGTTTTCTGGAAGGGGACGGGCTTGAATTACTGTGTGTCTCCTTGCCAGAATGCTTCGGGGAGAGACGGTAATGTCTGTCACCACTCCTCGATCTCCTTCTCCCCTCAAGGGTTCTGACACTTCTTGATCTGCTTCTGTCACTCCCCTTTTCCAATTTATTTTCTATTCTTTCCAGGCTCTTCAACAATTTTAAATTGAATTCCCCCTGCCGATCCCGGACTTTCATGAGCTTTCGGCTATCAGCTAGGCGAGCCTAGGCATCTTTCTGCAATCTTTCAATGAGTTGCATCATATGTCCTTCCTTATCCATCTCTTTTCCGTGCCCATTGGAGTTTGATCCTTCGACTCCTAAGTTAACATCCTTTCCTTCCCGTTCGTCTTCCATTTTAGGGGTAATCTGCACTGTTCCCCACTCCATACTCGACGTTGATTAACTGGAGTTCTAGCCTTCATTGAATTCTGCACACGCACTGTGCAATTAAATTCAAAATTTTTCAGGCCATTTAAACTTCAGGAACAATCCACGACATTTATAACTAATATGAACAAGAACGAAAGACATTTTAACTTCAAAAAGTTTTCTAAGCTCTGTCTGGCTCTGCAATTTCTGGGGTTTCGGAACTTTGGAATCTCGGTCCACGAAGATCCGACGGTTAAATATACGAAACCCAAGTCACCCTTTTCGCAACTCGCGACATCGCGAGTTCGTGAGTCGAAAACTTTCATCTCATTCCTCTAAATGCCGATACCCGAGATGCGACAAGGGTATGGCTGTCTCCTTGCTAGTGTCTGCTACGCATGACTGTAGTTTAGGGCTACGTGCTAGCACCCTTCACTATTATCTCCTTCGTGAGTTGTGGCATCCAGCCCTGGTGCCTCCCTTTCACGAAACCCCGAGAAGCGATGTTGACTTTTCCCCTCTCGTTCTCGCTACTTCGCGACTTTGCGAGTCTCAATGTCGAGCTCCGATGCCCTATCTCACGAGTTCCCGAAATTGCAAGTTACTTTATTCTCCGAGCCCACAGCACAACTATCTTCCTTCACCCTCGTGGCACGTGGTACGTTCAGGAGGGTCCACGTCGCTTTTAATGACATCATCGGGTCCAACCACTCTCGCTTGTCTCCTTGACTCACTGGCACGTGGTACGCATTCATGCGTCCACGTCCAATCCAAGCATGGAATCCAATGGTCAGATCCCCTCCTCGGATCAACGACGCAGATCCTTTTGGCATTTTGGGGTTTCCACCATGGAAAGTCCCGATCCCTTGTTACCAGAACTCCCGATATCGTGATTCCCAATTTCCTGAAACGGGAAATCTCATGATACGTGTCCTCCATCTTTCAGACGGTCTAGATCTATTTCAGAGCATTCGCCCCTAGTCTCTGAGGTTTAACCTTCGGACATCTCCCGATAGATCCAACGACTGTCGGGTTTTTCGGCCGAGATCTGACGGCTCAGACGGTTTCCAACTAACTCGGGATTTTGCGTATCGCGATTTCCACGCTCCTGTGCCATTTCCAAAGGAATTTTAATCCTTACGCACATTTTTCCAGATCCGATGGTCACGAGGGCTCTCCTTCCCTCCCGAAAAGATCCTATGGTTTTAACACCATTGGTGTAGAGATCTGTCTCCCTGTGGCCATAGACCACAGTGGCTGTGGTTTCATAGCACCACTATACCTCCTGAGCTTAATAAAAATTTGTCAAGTGTCCCCTTGACACTTCGAAGCAAACCAGGGTCCGAAATTGGTCCTCTCGACTCAATTTCCCCTCGCATTCTCAGTGCTAAGACCGCTTCACCGGCCCATCCAGGCTCAGTGTCGAAACCTTGGCTCTGATACCAATTTGTAGTGTCACCTATTTTCGCTACCGAGGCTTTAAAACCTCTCTACATCAATCTGTACATGGACTCTTACATAAAACATACCGAATTGTATATTCACATGCGTAATAGCAAGGTGATACATATTAATTCTCAGAATAAACATATAGTTACTGCTATAATTAAACTAGCCATAGCATTCAACAGTAATTCATTTACACAGCGGAAAACATGATAATAGATCCAGTACAGTCATGATAAAATGTGGTAAAAATATAATTGAACACTTATCTTGTGATAGTGGAGAAATCCACCAACCAAATGCAGGCCTCCCATGAACCTCCCAGCCGTAGAACGCACTCCTCCTCAACTCAACAGTGGGTCACCCCCGAGCTGGGACTGAGCTCCACCCCAGGGCAAGGAATCCAGACTCAGGCTGAGGTTACAGGGAATTCAGTCATACACAACCACCAGGAAGAAATCTCTTCCAGCAATCTCCCTTGCTCACTACTCACAGACCCTCATTCCCCACATGCCTGTTCCACCCTAGGAGAGTGAACCTTCTCTATCACCTGGAAAGTCCTTCGGATGCCAGTCTCCCTTACCTTGGGTTACAAGAACAGACCGGACTGGAAGTCTCTGGGCTCTATGGCAGCTACAGGGTTCCTTCCAGGAGTTCTCTCCTCCCTCTGCGCACTCTCTCACCTGGAGAAGTCGCTCACAGGCCAACAAGCCTCACGCAGTCCAGTACTACATGGTCACAATAACCCATGGGAAAAATAGTCACGAGCTATCCATTAGGTTTAACAATGGCGGATGGTCTCACAGATTGGCTCCACACATAGGCTCGACGCTCAAACGGAGGATGTTTCGACCTTTCAGAATTCAACACACACACAAGCTATTCCCGAAATCAACACAAAATATTAAATTTCACGTTCCAGAACAGAGGAATACACCAATTTCCTCAGAGCTAGATACAGGCTTCCTCAAACTGGTTCGGCGATGGAAAATGGGTCTTCACGGTCACGGCTTCAGGACAGAGAGGTACGGATTATTCAGAACAATCACAGGCTTTTCAGCTCTCAGGGATGCACGAGGTATTCTCTGCAGAAGTTGAGTTAATTGTACTGCTCTGATCCTATACACGCTTAGGCAGTCGGATGGAATGGAGGAGGAATCCCCCTCACGACTCATCTTGGCCATTTTATCTGCATGCACCAGGGATGACACTTGTCACCCTTGGAACTACATGCGTTCCATCAGCCTGCATCCCTTTTGTACACTTTCCCTTTCCAAAACTTAGGATAAATAGAAATGCACATGTCTCTTTTTGAAATAATATTAAAATATTATTTCTCAGGCTTAAGTCCCCTAGGCTCAACACTTATCCCCTTTCCCACCTTCCAGCCCCTAGTTTCTTTCCCACTCTGTGGGTGCTCAGTCCCCCTTCACTCATTCATCGTGGTCGGTCTGCACCTGGCGGTGTTTATATTTTATTAATCATTCTGCATACATACAAGTACATCAACAAGCTCCTGGCCTTCTACACTTAGGCTCCCTGTCCTAACAAACACATAACCCTACCATCTTATACAAAACTCGGCTCACCAGCCTATAGAACATGTTTACAATTCATTTCATATATCCTGATTTGCAACGGGGTTCGGCCTTGGGGACACTACAGTATCTGTTTTGAGACATTATATTAGTGATCCTACAGATGTTATTGACATGAGTTCCTTCCAGGTATCTGACGAGGGTGCTCTCACAGCTGAACCAATCCACATCCTGGACCATCGCATTCAGCAACTACGATGTCGAACAATAGATCAGGTCAAGGTCCAATGGGACAACTATCGTCCGCACTCAACGACCTGGGAGGACGCATATGATATGCGTCGACAATTTCAATTTTTTTTTCATAGATAGACTTATGATATTGTGATACACTTTTTATCGACACTTACATACTGTTAAACTTCATGATGAAGTTTAGACCAAGAGGGTGTGTATCTAACATCTCACTCTTGTGTGCACTAAGAGAACTTAATCTTTGAGGACACTTGCTTGCAAGTGATCTAGATTATTACTATTGGTCGTTTGATTATGATTATGAGACATTATGGATATGGCGATATGTTATTTTGTTGAAGTGACATAGACATGTGCTATTTCCTGGGTTCTCCTAAGTGTGCAGGACTTTGGAACTTGAGGATGTAGAGGCATCGATGAAACCCCTTGGACTCTGGATCGAGTCAGGGAGTGGACTGTCGGGTTGAATATTGTTGATGTGACATATGTACATATGATTAGATGTTATGATGATTGATTATTATTGCTAACATGATTCATTGATGGATGCAAGTTGAGGATATCTTTCCGATTAGAATCATATGTGGATTAGAGGGCTCATGCACAAGAACCAGAGACTTTGAGGGAGAGGTGTGGGAGCATCCCTAATGCAACCTATTATAACTCTCCCCATGGCTCAAAATGTAGGTTAATGATTACCTAGTTCGAGAAGACCCACGATGTCGTGAGGGAAGACTGCGACAGTCTTTCACGATGATTCTAAGGGGTGCATAATAAGGCAGGGGCCTTATTCCTTAGAGGCCCTTAGTCTCCCACAAGATCACCTAGAGGAGTATTGACTCCAGGGGTTTTTGATGTCTACCAAGTTAGTAAAGAGGCGAGTGGCACACTTGGAGCACATAGTGCATACTGAAGGGCACGTCACACAAGGAAAATGAAAAGAGGTGAGTGGCACCCTTGGAGCACATATTGCATCTTGAAGGGCACGCTGTGCAAGGAAAATGAAAGGAGGCGAGTGGCACCCTTGGATCACCTAGTGTGTCCTGAAAGACACATCAGAATTTAACTGGTAAAGTGAATAAACCTAGTTGGCCTTAAAATGAATGAGGTGATAAGTAAGAATTAAAAACATTTTTCAGTAATAAAAATGTCACCCAACCTAGAGAAATTAAAACCTAGGTGTAAGTAGAACATTTGGTAAATAATAATAATAATAATAATAATAAACAAACATGTAACGAGAAAGGGGGTAATAAATTCAAATTAATTTATTAAATTCAAATTATCATGGAGGATTAAAATTTTAAAAAGGGAAATGGTTGTTTCATCTACACTTGTTAAATTAATTTTTAATTAAAGAAGAAAAAGGGTAAATGGTTGTTTCATCTACACTTGCTAAATTGATTTGTTTATTTAAAAAGGAAAAAGAGGGAAACTTAAAAGAAATAGGAAACTTAAATAAAAAGGGGAAACCTAAAGAAAAGGGGAAACATAAAGAAAAAGTTGAATGTCTAACTTAGTAAGGAATCTTGCCTTGGGAACTTGATATTTATGAACTCAACTAGGAATAAAGTAAGGAGTAAGTCATTTAACATTTGTAAGGGAATATTGGGACGCCAAGGAGAGTTTTTAGGAAAACTTTTAGGTGGGTGAGGGAAATAGGAATAATTAATTAATTAATAAAATTAATTTTGTGGTGCAACTAGGGGATGGGTGACATGTGTACGGGGGAGGTTTTTCGAATTTAATTAACTGAAGAAGGAATTTAATGAGAATTTGGGAAACTAATTACTTACAAACTCTATAAAAAGGATGGAGGAGGAGGAGTATGGATGGTATATTTATGCATAACGGTATGTTGCTAAATTTTTGTCTTGACTGAACTTCTCTTATGGGAGTTGGGATATCTAGCTTGGGTAACGAGTGGTAGCTCAACCTTATGAGGCGAGCTGTGTGCAAGTAGTTCTCTCGTATTGTGTGTGTGTCCCCTTTGTGGCTTGGGGGGCTCAGGGGTAAGAAGAGTAACCCTAGAGTTGGTTGGGAGGTACTGGTGAGGTCACATCAGCCAACAAGTGGGAGCTAGATGGAGCACGCACAAGACAATGAATCAATGCTTTCACATTTGGAAAAGGTATGCATGCATATATTTTTGAATGGTATCTTTATAATGTTCCTTTGATTTCATTACTATACTTATATTGTGTAAATATTATGTTCTACTCAATGTTTTATAATCAATGAACTTAAGGTCATCCCATCCTTACGCTCACTACATTTTGAATTGATTCCCTTGGCGAACCCAAACCCTGATTGCTATGACTTTTCTGTATTTGTTTTATTGATCATTACGAAGAAATTTGTTTTTTTCTCTTATCTCTTTAGTCATTAGTCAGTGGCTGAGCAGTCGGGCAGGAGCCGAATCGACGGTCGTCACTTCGGTGTTTAAAGACCTATAGATTCAAATGCCCTAATTTGTTTTGCATGGATGATGAGTGAAGGATACATTTTTCAACTATTTATCTATTCCTTACTTATCTCTACATTTTTCTCTTATGATTAATCAATGATCCTTGCACCTTCTTGCGATTGAGTATCTTTGCATTTTTAATGATAAAAGTATGCATTGTGAATGATAAACCTCTGATTTGAATGAAAATCCCTGTGTTCTGGATTGATATATCTCTTCCCATGTTTTCAAATAATTTATCTCTACGATTTCGTTGGACAAATATCCCAATTAGTAGAGTTTTTTATTTCATTGTTAAATGTATTTTATATCTGCGATTTTGCTGGACAAAGATTCCATTTCAAAGAGTTTTTAAATTTCAGTTTTAAAATATAAATTTACTCTATGAACTTGCTGGGAAGCGACCCATTTTTCTTAGCGTTGAATCCACCTTTAAAATTGTATTATACACAACACTCATGATATTACATTCGCGGCGGCCCAACAAACAACACTCACCCCATTAATTCGTGGCATTTTACACAGCTTCCATATTGCGAATTTCGTGGACCATTACATTGCCTTCATAGCATGATTTTTGTGCCATATTACCCAAAATCCACCCCACACTTTTCTTCCCCATCATCCATCATTCAACCCACTTTTTCTGGGCATTTTACCCTACATCCAACCACTATTTTTCATGGCACACAACCTAGCTTCCTCCCTACGCATTTTTTGACACCTTGTAGGGATTGTACAAAGATTTTGGCGATTTACCTTTGTGATTTCATTTATAGTCATGAAAACCTTATCTTTCTTTTGGATCCGTGATTCTAGGTATATAAATGAAAACATCTTCAGTTATTTTTTCTCTGTGATTTCATCTATTTTTATGCCAACAATACCATTTATTACTCTGCGAATTAAATGTCTATTGACTACGATTTTACCATATTGAATGGACCACGATTTAATTTCTTGTTGTTGTACTTACATTGATGAACCACAAAATTAACAACATTTTCATGGCCATTGTACCTGCATTGATGAATCATGTGTTACCAACGAATTACTGTGTGTTAATGTGTAGATATCATGTGATAGGGTGTGACTGTGTTAATAGAAACGATTTTATTTTTATGAAGGAAATTTATATAGTGATTCCATGGTAGCCAATTGCATTTATGATAGAGAATTCATATAATGAATAATGATAGCGATTACTGTAATTTTGAGTTTAATTTCCCCCTTGAAATATAATTCAACAATGATATATCTACTCAACGATCTCAATAATATTTACATAGAGATTTAGTAATGTTTACACACTGATAAATGTTGCTTGAATATGAGAGCGTTTTACTACCACAGGTCAGAGCGTTTTACTTCTTATGTGATAGTGATTCTTATGTGACAGCGTTTATAGGTGACTGCATTTTACTCCTAATGTTTAGATTGCATTCTCATCCAATAATGTTACTAGACAACATAGAAAGTGATATAATAAATATGTTTACTAGACAACGAGATAATAACAATGATTACTAGACATCAATATAATAATCATGTTTACTGGAAAACATAGAGAACGATATCATAATGTTACAATATAGGATAGAAAGTCGTATAATAATGTTAATGACTGCGATATCAAAATTGTTAGACAGTGTATCCACGCTAGATACCATATTCAGTTTTAAAGGACATGTTTGTTATTGTTTAAAAATACATGTTCCATATTTGCTTCTATTTACTTGATAGCGAAATCAGCCTTAGGAAATACCTACATCTATTTCAGTTTTTAAAAGACAACGAGTTATATCGTTCAAGGACATGTTTCATATTTGTTTCAATTTAAAAATAACGAATTTCTCCTTAGGAAATTACTTATCTGATGTTGGAATTGGAAAATAGTTACAATGAGATAATTGTTTGATGATAATTAGTTAATGTGTACAGATTGATGTATGTTTGCAATAGAAATTGTTGCGTAAGGAATTAATGTTCTATGTGAATGTTATAGTCATTAGATTCCCTTGGGTCTGGTGGACTTGTCGATTGGGTGCTTGGGTTAGTCGTCATGTGTTTGACAGTTAATTCGGTCTCCTAACGTGTTGGATTTTTCTTGGGTTATTGGTCCAGATAGTTTATGTTGCACCAGGTTTTTTGTCATGCCTATCGCCTTGTGACGACATGATTCCTGATGAGGGGATCATTGCACACCTTATTAGATAGATGCAAATGATAACCTAGCCAAAGTCTTGTGCTTCCCTATGTGGGCGTGTGTTGGTTGTAATTGATGTTGGTACTTGGTTTTGTAACACCTCAATGCGTTGGGTTTTGTGCATCGTAGAGGTTTTTTGGTTATTAGTCATCGAAGTCGTTGTGTCGGGTGGTTGATTTTTTCCTTTAGCTTGTAGGCGTTGTCTTGCTTCTGTCAGTCTGGTAGTCATTTTTATCTATCTATTAATTATCGCATATTTCATCCAGTTTCCTGATGTTCTAGTGTTTGAGTGATTGTTTACTATTGCATGATTTGCATGTGTTGTGTTCTTCGTCAAGTTGTGTTTTTTAACTGTTGTTGTTGTTTCTGTCTTTCTTTAAAAAAAAAAAAAAATTGTGTTGTGTCGCTTGCACTCATAACGATGGGGTCGCTACACGTAAACAGTCTAGATGGGAAACGGGGACTGGTTATTGGTAAATTTATGCTGCTAAAATAATTTTGGGACTATTTTTTACTTGTGAGAGTTGGGTGTGTGGAAAACTTGGTGCTATAATATTTCTAGTTTTTGTGCTTGGTCCCTTTGCGTCTCGTGGGGCTAAGGGGGAATAAGAGTACCCCTAGTGTTTGTTGGGACGTACCGCTGAAGTGTCAACTATTAGCAAGAAAGAGATCGAAAGGAACACTAGTTGCGGGAGAACACCTTCAAGGAACATCTTCATCGATTACATTATTTTTATTCTGAGAATTGTATTTGTAATAAATTTTGATTTGTATAATAAAGTATAAAACATTTCCGTAAATTTCTTCATACTTTTGATATTGTCTTGAAAATCTCCTTGATGGGTTTTTTGTGAAAAAAAAAAGAGTTCTAGAAATGCTTCCTTTATAAATATTTCAACTAAATATACTAGAATTCCTTGTTAGTTATTCCACCATTTTGATCAATCCATTTTAGATTCTACTTATTTGCTAATTGTGTGGGACTAGCCATAAGAATGCTAGAATGATTGATGATTGTTAGTTGAAATATATTTATATAGAAAATGAATTTTCCTTGGTCGCTATAATTGGGTGTATATCAGTATTCTAAATTAAATTATCATTTTGAAAGTTCTGATTAGATGCATTCTAGATGTTGAATATGTTTTGGAAATTCCTGTTAACCATCCTTTCATTTATGCAAACCAATTTTCATTCTTACTTGATCATTGTTAGTTGCTTATCTATTGAACATGTTAAAATTATATTAATTTATGTATTATGTTATGTAACTAGTATATGAGTGGGATATAATATTCGGAAAAATCCTGAAGGAATGAATAGCTCTTACATTTACCGATTCATATTTCAACTTCTGAGAAAAAAACTATGTTTATGGTGTTGTCATAATTTTAATTATTTTGTGTTAAGCCTTTTTCCTAAATCAAATTTCTACATTCATTTTCATTGTGTAATGGTTAAAAATTTTCCTGGAATAAGAATTCCGCAGAGACTTTATAACCACTGTTAATTAAATGACAATATCAAATTAGAGTCCTTTGGAATGATACCAATCAATTCACAATGTGATATATTTATCTCTACAAAATTTTAGGCAAATGGAATTGGAAAATATTATGTTCGTTGTGTTTTAGATGCTACCCTATTTATACAAACGATTTTAAAATTACCAAACAGAATTCGAAACTGATTAACTGTGGGTTATCAATTTCTTCCACCTCTTAGAAGATTCAAACACATTTATGTTCGCTTCCTTTGATTACTTATCGAAATTTTAAACTTTATTTTCTTGGTCAATCAGTTACCCAAAACAAAATTGTAGCTTGCATATATTTCACTATGTAAGTGGTCCGGAATTTTAAATCTGAGTTCGATGTCATCCTTTGAACAACCCAAAAATTACCAATTTGAGTTATTGTTCTTCCTCTTCATTTATCTTTGATTTTATTTTATAAATGTTTATTGTGGTGTTCTATTGGTTCACTGTCAGAGGTTGAATTCTGGTAGTTAATAGTATTAATTGTTTTGGAAAAGCGACCTGTACAATTTGAAAAATGATTTTTAAAAGATGTTTGTATGATAGGATCTAATTCGGAAATGAATTAAGGATAAATAATAACTTGAATCTCCTGAGTGCCTCTATATTTAATTTCCCGTCCATCCGTTAAGTTTTTCAATTAAGGAGTCTTTTCTCTGCCCGTTGAGTTAATTTCAAATTTTATCAGAAATTTAGTTTCGTTTCAAGGTCTGGAACAACCACCGAATCAGGTGCCGAAACATGTGTCATATATAGGGTTGGATTAGGTTCTATATGGAAACGTCTCTCTTTGAAAATAATAGTTTTAATTAACCCATTCTTGTCTGGCTTACCCATTTCTAATTAAATGATATTTGTAATGATTTTTCCTCATTTCTAAAACAATGGTAACATTCATAGAGCTAATTGTGAGAGGGGTGAGTTCGTGATTATATTGATTGTCTTGTCCTACACACATCCACTCATATTTTACATGTCTCTGCCACTTCTTGAAAAGACCTACATCAATTTTATTGTCCCTTCCTCTAAGGTTATACAATTAATAAAATCGTTTTTGCTGCACGTTGAATTTAATTTAAATTATCAGAAATTAGTGTCAGATCCAGGACCAGACTAAGTCTCAGTTTAAGGTCTGGAATGAGTGTCAGATTAAGGTATTGAATGGACATTATATTTTTATGCACACCGGATCAAGGGCTGGGATAGATTCTGGAACTCCTTTGTTTCTTTATTATGGATATGTAATCTAACATCTAAATAATTTTATTGTTAATTAAGATTGGGTCTTCCTTAAATGGATTTGTAAGTTAAATTTGAGTGCTTTACGTATCATTTAAATAAGACTTGGTTTTTCTTAATTTTAACGGATTCTATGTTAGTAATGAGTTCCTTATATATTGTTAAAAGGACTTGGCTCTTACTTTAATTCCTTTAAATGGATATGCAGGGCGACTTGACCTCTATCATTTACTTATTATCATGATCTTCTTAAAAGTATTTATTTGGGATAAGTAAGTGGGTATACAATGTCTCTTTATTTTTCTTAATATGTTTTTGGATCTTCTTAGTTCATTTAAATGGGTTTGCAAAGTGGCCTAAATTCTTATCATTCCTTTTATCTTTTTCTTATAGTTTTTAAAAAGGATACTTAAAGTAGTGATAAATCCTTTATGTATTTCTTAAGAGGATTTTCTCTTCTTATGGATCCCATTGGATATATGAATTAGCATTGACTCCTTATGATCGCACTTGCACTTATGATTCTTATTATCTTTATGTTGATTCTCTTACTGAATTGCTCATATATATTTCATGTAAGATTGATTAAGTATAGTGAATTATACTAATGCACCCTGCGGAATTGATGGTTAAATATGGTTGATAATTCTAGACTTGATTTGTGGTTTATGATTATTTAAATGGGATCTAGATACCACCTTGTTCCTCAGAACAGTCGCCAGTCCTAAGACCTTAAGTGGTCAAAATCAATCGGATGAATCCTGGACTTGAGAATTTCTTATGTGTCTTGGAGGTCCTAACCATGCAGGATAGGTTGGGTGGGTAGATTCCTTATGTTATATTTATATGATACAGTTTATTGAATAATAGTGATGTTGCTTTCAGTTTATTGTGATGAAATTGATTGTGTAGTTATTAATATTTGTTATGATGCATTTTTACTTGTACTAATGTTTGTTCAAAAAACAAAATTGTCTCTTTTGTACATCGATAATTGTTGTCGTAACGAAGGGGACGTTACATATTGTATCAGAGCAAGGTTCAACCCTAAAACTTTGGACCGTTATGCCTTCTACTTTATTAAGCATTTGATTAAAAAAAAATTGCTAATTAAATTTTGAAAATTGTCCATGCAGGCAATCATGGTGAGACGACGTTGTGGAGGTAGACGGCATGGTGTTGGAGGAAGAGGTGTGATGCCTATTGTAGCATCCATGCCAGAGGTTTATAACCCCCAAGGAGAAGAACAATTCACTGAACGAGAACATATTGTTGTTGGAGATGTGGTTGGTATGATGAGATATTTTGAGAGTATGTTAGAGGATTTCATTAACTGAATGGAAAGAGATGAGGGAAGATCATCTTTACCAAATGAGGGTTCACAACACACTCTAGTTGTTAGTGGTAGCATTCACATAGAACTCAAGAAGGTTAAGTTTCCCTAGTTCATGGGTTCCACAAACGACTCAACCGTTGAGGAATGGTTGGAGAACATGGTGATATTTTTTGCAATTCGTGACTATTCCTCCAACATGAAAGTATGCAAGGCCATATTTTATTTGAATGGGAGTATTCTTCTATGGTGGAAGACACTCCTACCTCAACTAAATGTGGATTTCAAGGATGTGTCATGGGAGCTATTCAAGGAATGGTTCCAGGAGAGGTATTTGTCAGAGGAATTCATTGAGAATCATTTCAATGAGTTCAATGCCTTACAACAGGGTGGTCGTATGGTGATAGAGTATGAGGCTAGATTCATGGAGCTACTTAGGTATGCTCCACATCTAAATATGGAGAAGCTAAACCTCAAAAAGTTTGTGTTTGGCCTTAAATTCAACATTCGTGTGAAGGTGAGGTTATTAATGCTGCAGACATTGCACGAGGCATTACATAAATCACTCATAGCTAAGGACAAGATAAATGGAGGGGTTCAAAGAAGGAATCCTGAAAGACTGTTTGGACAGACGACATCAGGAGCACAACAACATCAGACTCGAGCCAGATAGGCATTAGCGCATAAAGATACGCCAAGAGGACCTATGTTCATGATACCATGATGACAGACTCCTCATCAGAGGAATCCTTAAAAAGGACCACCCCATCAGCAACAACATCGCCTGCAACAATAGTTTAGGCCTGTTCAATAGAAAATACCAGGATCTCAGAATGGTAGGCCAAGAACTTCTACTTCAGGGACTAGGAGTACTGGACCGAAGTCTAGATGTTGGACATATGTGTTAGAAGGAAAATATATCTATGGCTAAGGGAAACCACAACAGATAGAAATGAATGCAAAAATAAACTCTATTGTCAAGTATTCTATGTAAACAAATATGCTAGCAAGACAAGATAAAAGGCCTACCTCATCCAGATGTTCGATGAAATCCACTGTTGAGCACTTGAACCAAATAAATATACCTACAACTAGTCCTCAACATCCAAGAAAAGTAAGCATATGGTGATATTATATGATGTTATCATATTCAATAGCATAATCCATTACTAAACATGACAAATACGCCCATGTAATAATAATTCAAATGTTTGCAACATATCAATTGGATGGGAAAAAAATATTTCTATTAATATATGATCACCATAAGTGAATATGTTACAGACTTCCATGTCGACACGGTTCAGAACAAAGAAACTAAGTTCCTTCTAGATGGGCCTCCACCACTTCAATCCTCCACCAAAAGAAAGCTCATAGAAGAGAGACAATGAAGTTCTCAATCAAATAAGGGAAGAGCTTGGGGGTTGAATACTGTGTTCAGACTCAATATGAAGTAAATAATTTCTCCAGAGTAACTTTTCTCTCAATGTTGAATTATTTCTCCTCTTTTCCATAGCTCGGAATTGGCCCATTTATAGCCTTCAAATGGAACTGAAGGGCCAAGTCAGAACGTTTCCAGTATATGGAATGCCAAGGATCAAAGATATCCTGTGGTGACACGGAAACCCGACTCCATTTTTCATTTTTGGGCACAAATCTCGTTGCATGTGGGTTGTAGTGGTGCATCCTATGTATACACATGTTGTATAGTAGGCAAGTTGCGTACACATAGAAAACTATGTATTTTTAGCTCTGGGATTGACAAACAGGGATGATAAGTCTGCATAGGGAAATGGAAAAAGGCCTTCTGTGCAAGATTGCATAGGGTGAGACAAATATTTCTATAACAGATGCCCCCTAATGTGTGAGGTCAGAGGATTATCTACGATGGCCAAAATACATTATAAACAACCTAGAAGTGGAGTGATGGGGAACCAGCTGGACGAACTAGTTTCTCATTACATTCTGTATTGACTTTGCATACATGGCTGAAAATATGAATAGGAAAATACAAATGTGGTTACATTCCAAAGGATGTCATAGTCACAAACAAGTCCCGATAGAGCTGGTCTCAAAACCAATCTGAAGATATTTATATACAATGGAGTACAATATGATCTCCCATGATTACTGAAGTCATATAGGTACTGGTCCAATGAAAAAGGAAGAAACAACTCGGGAAAGTTGTGGCCACATACTGATGTATTCAAGTCTTCTACACAATACGCCAAGGGTGCAAGTCTGCATCATGTGAATAAAGGAGTTGAGGTTGAACATAATGAGACATCGTTTGATTATTGATCATTGAGGTATATCGTTAACAAATGCGATACAACCTACCGATAATGAAAGTAGGTATCAAGGCACCGAGTACATTCTTACAAGTGTGAATAAAGGAGTTGGTGTCGAACACATGAAGAATCCATCGATCAAGAGAAATTGATGTATTCCCAACTTTCGATGGCCAGAGAACCTGCCACTAATGACTGTAAGCCTCAAGGTACTCATAATACTCTAGGTCTCGTTTCCAGAATAGATGATATGAATTCAAAGGTAGGAGACCCACTGAAAGGAGAGCATTAAGGCATCTCTCATCATCCAGCATGAGGAAAAAAGTAGGAGCTTCATGATTTGGAGGAAATTGGACGAAGAACATGCTCACAAACCAAATACCCTACTCATATTTTGTGTGTGCCAAGTGCAAGTGGTACATGAAAAAGACCCTATGAACAACAACCAATGAGAAAAACTGCTGACAAAGGAAAAGAAACCACCAATAAGGATAATGGAATACAAGACACTACATGAATCTCAGTGTGTGAATAGATATATTGTCGTCAAACATAAGGGAAACCACCCAGTCAATGACCAATGATGAAATGTCAACTGCTAGGTTCAAGGCTACCTACCAATGATGAAAGTAGGAGTAGGGTGCATGGTAGGACTACATAATGTGATTATGAGACAAACTGAGGGTATGTCCGACATGCAAAGTCAAGAGATATGAGGAATGGTCAACGCAGGTTGATAGAATTCCTTTGAACAAGATCATGAGACATATGCAAGAATCTGGCAGCATTGACTCGATGATGAAACCATGAGATGAAGGAGGCATTAATGAAATTATCCATAGGGACTGGAAGAGTAACCAGTTGATAGAGAAGACTCTGTAACGAGATGAGCTTCCTAAGGCCATGCTAAACCAAAAATTATGATGAAAAATGGACTCAATAACTTTATGCTATGTTTAAAGGCGACACGATTGTTTCTGATATAAGATAATACTCCCTTCCCGCCCTTCCTTTTTTGTTTTTTCATAGAAAATGAATGCTATGATATAGAGGAGGAAATGAGTGTCCCAAGTAAGCAATACTAGTTCCAATAGTGGAATATAGCCATGCTCAATGCAAGGAGATTCATGTGGGAGATGGACACTCGGGGGAATGTTCCCTCCTAGGTATAGGGTGTCAAATTGTGAAGGATATAAACGAGCCTCTGCTTGGTTGAGGATGCAAAACTGTTGAGGAAAATTGTTTATAATGTAAAGTGAGAACCGGCTATAGGCTCAATACTACAAGCAAGGGAATGAGATGCAATCACAACTTAACACCAAAAAAATTCTTTTTTTATGGAATTTAGTCTACTTGGTGTGAAAAAGGGATAAATTTGTGCCAAATAGACGTCCTTTAAAATTCAATTTATGAGTGTGAAAGAGACAAGTTCACTCGGAAATATTTTCTCTTTTTGAAGACAAGTTGGAAAAGAGCTTAAATTAAACTTAGTTGGGAGATTCTAGGAGGCAAGTCACGGGGGAGGCCAAGGCTCCCATGCTGAACTTCTGTGGAATGGAAGTATCTTACGAATAACCAACATAAGATTGAAAAACCAAAAGCTCTCCAAGTCAAAGAGGATAAAGTGCTAGCGAATGTTATCATCTTCATGATATAATGGATAATGTCTCTTACTGGAAAGGAAACAGGTGGGGGCATTGGATACCCCACAAGACCATCCCAATCGAAGGGAACTTCTCCAGGACTTGAAGGGAGAGTACTCTGGGAGAGTAGAAATCTCTCTTGTTCATAAGGAGCACTATCAAGGATGTCTACGACATGGTTGAAGGACGCATCACCCTCTGAAAGGAGAGTTGGATTGATCAGAGATTGCACTAATACGGCCACTTCTTCAATCATTGGTTGAAGATGATGTGTGATAACAAGGATAGGGGACACATTACCCTCGACAACCAAGGTATGGTCAAGAGAGGATTGTAGTGGCATGGTTTCCATGTCAATCAAAGGAGAAAGAGGGTGTGGGGAAACCACAGACACTTTAGAACCCAAAGGGCCCTCAAGTGAGAGCCATGCTTCTGGTATCCCAGCAGTAACTGAAAAAAAATGAGTACAGTGATATCCTTTGCAAGTCCTGCAAATGAATTTAATCTTACATCAGAGGTGTCTAGGATTCTCAATTCCCCCAGCATCATTCATGACAACTGGCGACATGATATCAACATGATTGGCATAGGAGAGAGAGTCATCTCCCACATGATGTACAGAGGTCATAGATGTGACATTGATATGACTCGTGGTGACTAGAGAGATGCCCCCAACATGAATAGCAATGGCTAGGTCCGGGTCATCAACATGACTTGTAGAGGTTTTCGACCCATCTCCAATATGATTGGTAGAGGTTGGAGATGAAGCTCGAGTATGAATGGCAGTGATTGGACTAGCGGTGGGTTATGGAATTTGATACCAAGGTCCAGGGAAAGATTGGATTTGAAACATTGCAGGTCAGGAAGGTTCCTAGTTTATCCCCTGTCCCTATCCAGAAAGGTAGTATCCTTTGTTAAATTTGGCACCATCGACAGTCATTCCCCAATGAGAGGCCATATGGGACACCCTAAGGCTAGCCAGGGAGATTTGGAGAATCAACCAGTCTTGTGAGGTATTGACAAAATCCAGGCGGAATGAGCAACCTCTGTGAGTCAAACCAAAAGTCAGGATGAACGAGATGCTATGTGAGTCTAATGCAAAAGTCAAGGGGAACGTACAACCTCTGTGAGCATAGACAGTCTATTGCAAAATTCAGGGGGAACGTACAACCTCTGTGATCATAGACAGTCTATTGCAAAAGTCAGGGGGAATGTACAACCTCTGTGAGGCTAGTCAAACCTTGTGAGCCATGAGAAAAATTCAAGGTATATAGCAAATGTTAGGTTGAATGTAAAATTCCTATGAGCTAGAAACAAACGATATTCCTAATATTGAAAATGATGTAATTGTATTGATCTAGTGCATTGGCACGTGTAAACATTATCCACCATGAACAGAATTTCGAATTGCCTTGTCAAGAGTTGTAACTAAAGTGTTGAGTCTAGTTCTATGTTAGAACTAAAGTGTAATGTTGAGTTGTAACTAAAGTCTTGAGTCTAGTTGTATGTTAGAACTAAAGTGTAATGTTGAGTTGCAACTAAAGTTTTGAGTCTAGTTCTATTTTTAGTAATGTTGAGTTACAACTAAAGTCTTGAGTCTAGAAATAAAGTGTAATGTTGAGTTGCAACTAAAGTCTTGAGTCTAGTTCTATCTTAGAACTAAAGTGTAATGTTGAGTTGCAACTAGTGTCTTAAGTATAGTTCTAATTTCAAACTAAAGTATGTCAGTCTCAATTCTAGTTCTAAGTTCGAACTAAAGTGTAATGCTGAGTTGTAACCAATCTCAAGTCTAGTTCTAAGTTCGAACTAAAGTGTAATGTTGAGTTGTAACCAATCTCAAGTCTAGTTCTAAGTTTGAACTAAACTATGAGGCTGAGTTATGACTAATGCATGCAATCAGGTTACTATTTCAAGCTTCTCCTCTTCCCCTCTTCAACCTATATAAGAAGAGGTCAAACCCTCTCCTCAACACAGTTTTGCAACACAATTTTGAAATGGATTTTTCATATGCAGGTTAAGGGTGAAGTAATAGAGGAGCACATCTTTTGGTCACATGTGTGAAAGTGGACGATGATGATTTAGTGCAGGCCATTTTTTATAGTCTTCCTTCTTCATGGGAGACCTTATTATCCAGTGTAAGTGGGAGAGAGATTCAACCCAAGTTTGAGAGGTTATGGCATGATTGTCTCCAAGAGGAGAGTCGCACAACTACAAGGAGCGAGCCAATGAAAGAAGAGCAATCAACTTTAGCATCAAGATTCAAGGCAAAGAAGAAAGGCACTTTCCAGAAAGGCTCTCAATGGAAGCCAAACATCAAAGGTACATTCAAAGGCAAGAATATTGATACATATAAGATTAAATGCTTTAGTTGTAATAAGTTGGGTCATTTTGCTAAAGATTGTTGGTTTAGAAAGAAATATCCTAGGAAAGGGAAACATCATGCCTCAACTGCTGAGGATGATGAATCCAAAAGAAATCAGAAAAGTCCTTCTAATGAGAAAGAAAATATGAAAGAATATTATTTGGTTTCTTCTTTATCCAGTTCAGTTTCCAAGGGGTCGAAAACTTGGTTAGTAGACAGTGGTGCATCAAATCACATGACAAGGTACAAGGAGATCCTCTCAGATTTCGAGACAAAATATCTTGCAGAGTAGTTCGATCTTGGGGATGAAAATGTTACAAGATAGAGGGAGTAGGCTCTATCTCCTTCAGATTGGAATCTGGTGCTATACTTCATGTTTATGAAGTATTATATGTTCCACAACTCAAGAAGAATCTACTATCAGTTGCAACCCTTGAGGACAAGGGATATTGGGTGATCTCCAAGGAGAGGAAGGCACTACTATGGGATAAAGGTAGCCACTTAAGTACAACAAAACCCATTGGAACTCACAGTGAAGGACTGTACGTCATGTCAGGACAGTCAATTCAGGCATTGGCTCATGATGCGACTAGCTCTAACGAGTTGTGGCACATAAGACTTGGACATCTTCATTACAAATCTCTTCCCGATCTAAAGAACATGGTATGTGGCATGCCTTCTATTTCTCTTTGTAAGAATGAAATTTGTAAGGGATGCGTGCTAGGTAAAAATATAAAGAAAGCATTTCCTAGTAGTGACAACAGAACTCAGGACATCTTAGATCTGGTTCATTATGATGTATGTGGTCCCATGTCATGTCCCTCACTTAGTGGTTGTTTGTATTATGTCATTTGTATTGATCATTATTCAAGAAAAATTTGGATATGTTTTCTTAAAGATAAAAGTGACATTTGATAAATTCAAAGAGTATAAAGCCTTTATTGAAAAGTAGACAGGGAAACACATCAGAATCCTTAGAACAAACAATGCAAGAGAGTTTGAATCTCTTCAGTTTGAGGATTTCTGCAAGTCAGTAGGAATCAAGAGACAGTTGATCGTGCCATATAACCCTCAGCAAAATGGTTTTATTGTGAGGAAAAACATGACTATTTGTGAGGCAGCGAAAGCAATGATGTTTGACCAGGATCTTCCAAATTCTTTATGGGTAGAAGCTACCTCCACTACCATGTATTTTCAGAATAGGTGTCCACATGCTATTTTGAAGGACAAGACTCTTGAAGAAGTCTTCTTAGGGATCAAACCTAAAGTAGGGAATCTAAGGATATTTTGATGTCATGTGTATATTCATGTCCCTAAGGAAAAGAGGACAAAGATGGAACCCTCGGGCAAGAAAGGGTTTTTTGTGGGGTACAATGAGAACTCCAAAGCTTATAGGATTTATGTAACAGATTAGAGGCAAATAGAGGTAAGAAAAGATGTGACTTTCCATGAGGAAGCCGCATTTAAGAAATCCAGAGAGCTTCAATAGGATTCAGAAGCAGTTCAACCAGCTTCACCCTCTTCTGAAAATGAAGATTCGGATGATCAGAGGGAGGAACCTTGTGAAGGGCCAAGTAATGATCCCCTAGAACCCGCTGAAGTGTTAGAAAGAAATCTTGAAGGACCTCCAGCCAAAAGGAAGCCAGGGTGGCTTAAAGAAATAGTGTAGGAAGTAGAAAGGATAGCTTCTCCCAAAGGAACTTTCAGGGAAAGGAAGAGGCCTCATAGGTTTGGAGGCTATGTTGCACCGATGAGTAGAATTAGTGATGCTAAACCTTCTTCATTTGAAGAAGAAGATAAATTACAAGTATGGAAGGATTCCATGCTTGAGGAATACAAGTCTATTATAAAGAACAATGTTTGGGACATTATGCCAATGCCAAAAGACAAATCAATGATTTTTTCCAAATGGATCTATAAGATCAAACATGCAGTTGATGGAAGTGTGGAAAAGTTCAAAGAAAGATTTGTAGCTAGAGGCTTCACTCAGAAAGAAGGAATCGACTATGAAGAGACTTTTGCTCCTGTAGGCAGGTATACCTCCATTTGAGCTATTATTTCTTTAGCTTCCGTACTTGGTTGGAAACTACATCAGATGGATGTAAAAACAACATTCTTGAATGGAAAGATTGAACAGGGGGTCTTTGTGGAACAACCAGATGGTTTTATACTACATAAGAAAGGCACTCATTTGTGCAAGATAAGGAAGGCCTTGTATGGTCTTAAGAAGGCTCCCAGAGTTTGGTATGACAGGATTGATGGATTTCTTAAAAGCTTGTGCTTTCAGAAAAGTGATGTTGATGCAAATCTATACTTCAAGGTAAGAGGTAACCAACCTATTATACTAATCATGTATGTTGATGATATCTTTCTAACAAGAAATGAAGGGCTAATAGCTTGGTGTAAGAGGGAGCTAAGCTCATAATTCGAGATCAAAGACTTAGGCTTGATGCATTAATTCCTAGGATTGGAAGTGTGGCAAAGACAAGGCGAGATATTTCTGGCACAAGGAAAATACACAGTGGATGTACTAAAGAGGTTTGCTATCATGGATTGCAAATCCATGTCTACTCCGATGGTTACCAACCTGAAGAAGCTGCATGCTTTTGATATAGGTTCAGATTTGGTGGCTCCCACCATGTATAGGCAACTGATTGCATCATTGATGTACATGATCCATAGTAGGCCAGATATATGCTATGCAATGATTGCAATGAGTCAGTTCATGATTCAACCGAGACAAAGACACTGGGTGGAAACAAAGCACATATTCAGATATCTCATAGGGACCATTACTGATGGTCTGAGATATACATCCAGTGGTGGTTTATTTTTGCATGGGTATGCAGATGCTAACTGTGCAAGAATCCCAGTGGATCGAAAGAGTACTTCTAGATATTGCTTCAATTTAGGGTCCGCTATGATCTCTTGGTCAAGACGAAAGCAAGGATCCATTGCACAGAGTACAACAGAGGCTCAGAAAAATGGTTTTTGGGTTATTTGGTGACAAGATCGAGATGATGGTGGTTCACTGTGATAATCAAAGTTGCATAAAATTGACAAAGAACCCAGTATTTCATGATAGGTCAAAACATATTGACATGAGGTACCACTACATATGAGACTTGGTCTAGAGAAAAACTGTAACATCATAGTACATAGCCACGAGCGAGCAGGTAGCTAATATCCTGACCAAGCCTCTGACCTTGAGACAGTTTGTGTAGCTGAGAGGCAATCTTGGTGTGGCTTCAAATGACTCCCTCACTAAGAGGGAGTGTTAAATTGGTAGCATCGACATTCATTCTCCAATGAGAGGCCATATGGGCCACCCTGAGGCTAGCTAGGGATATTTAGAGAATCAACCAGTCTTGTGAGGTATTGACAAAAGCCAGGGGGAACGACCAACCTCTGTGATTCAAACCAAAAGTCAGGATGAACGATACACTATGTGAGTCTAATGCAAAAGTAAGGGGGAATGTACAACCTCTGTGAGCATAGACATCCTAGTGCGAAATTCAGGGGGAATGTACAACCTCTTTGAGGATAGACAAACTAGTGCAAAAGTCAGGGAGAACATATAACCTCTATGAGCCTAGTCAAACCTTGTGAGCCATGAGCAAAAGTCAAGGTATCTAGCAAAAGTTAGGTTGAATGTAAAATTCCTATGAGATAGAAACAAATGATATTCCTAATATAGAAAATGTTGTAATTGTATTGATCTAGTGCATTGGCACGTGTAAACATTATCCACCATGAAGATAATTTGGAATTGCCTTGTCAAGAGTTGTAACTAAAGTGTTGAGTCTAGTTCTATGTTAGAACTAAAGTGTAATGTTGAGTTGTAACTAAAGTCTTGAGTCTAGTTCTATGTTAGAACTAAAGTGTAATGTTGAGTTGCAACTAAAGTTTTGACTCTAGTTCTATTTTTAGTAATGTTGAGTTACAACTAAAGTCTTGAGTCTAGCACTAAAGTGTAATGTTGAGTTGCAACTAAAGTCTTGAGTCTAGTTCTATATTAGAACTAAAGTGTAATGTTGAGTTGCAACTAAAGTCTTAAGTCTAGTTCTGAGTTTGAACTAAAGCATGTCAGTCTCAAGTCTAGTTCTAAGTTCGAACTAAAGTGTAATGTTGAGTTGTAACCAATCTCAAGTCTAGTTCTAAAGTTTGAACTAAAGTGTAATGATGAGTTGTAACCAATATCAAGTCTAGTTCTAAGTTCGAACAAAAGTATGAAGCCAAGTTATGACTAATGCATGCAATCAGGTTATTATTTCGAGCTTCTCCTCTTCCCCTCTTCATCCTATATAAGAAGAGGTCGAACCCTCTCCTCAACACAGTTTTGAAACACAATTTTGAAACAGAGTTTTCATATGCAGGTTGAGGGTGAAGTAATAGAGGAGCACATCAGTGATAAAGAGGAATCATATCAAAGGTGTATTTCAAAAAGGTCTTGTAAGTCTTTGTCAGGTCAGAGTCATCTTGGCAAGCTCTTTGAGAGAAGTACATTCATGGTGGATATTTGTAAGAGATCTTACATTATTAATGCAATAAAGGAATATTGTTTGCTGGGGTTTTTCTCACTGTACAAGGTTTCCCCAGGGTATATGTGTTGTTGATATGCATGTTCACTTATCTACATAATTATTTCTATTCGATTATGATTTGAAATTGTTGAAGTGTATTAAGCTAGAATTAAAGTATTGAAGAAAATAAAAGAATTAATCTACATAAGAAATCAAACTCATAATTACAATCCTTCGCTTAACTGATCCAAAGAGGTTTGTACGGGAATCATCACTAAATTCTATGAAGATATAGAAGTATGATAAGGATTATTCAAGTGAGGATATATGTTTCCCCCTTGTGAAGGGGTTCTGTGAAGAGGGTAGCCCAAACAATAGAACTGATTCTCCCTGTATGAAAGAGCCGGGGATATATTTGGACCCGTCATGGGAAAAGTGTTAGAAGGAACAAGCATGGAAGATGAAGGATACATAGATGGGGTGTAATGAGTAGAGTAGGAACTCATTTGAGTATTGGCTCCTGAAAGAGCGTAGCTAGGACCAGATCTGTAAGAGGGAAGGTTCCAACCTCCAATAATGAAAGTTGGTTGAGGGACATGACTCATATAAAATGAATATGTAGGCAGTGAGGCCATGGTGACCCTGAATCCAATGCTAGTATTCTCATAAGTGGGCCATGGAGAGGATGGAATGGTTGAAGGCATATCAATAGGAAAATGACTAGAGACCCAAGGCATGGACTGAGCTTCATAGTTCTTCATACCATTATGAAAAGTGGAAGGATTCAACCCCATGAAGTGAGTGAACATCATGGGGTGGGTAGTGGTAAATGAGGGAGCCAAAGGAACTCCA
Organism: Picea engelmannii; assembly: GCA_009831015.1. Classification (NCBI taxonomy): domain Eukaryota; kingdom Viridiplantae; phylum Streptophyta; class Pinopsida; order Pinales; family Pinaceae; genus Picea; species Picea engelmannii. The sequence goes on from ML779468.1 coordinate 1,173,529, forward strand.
CTATTCATGATAATGAAAGCTCAATATAAACTCCTAGGGCCAACTAGTAATCAAAGATCACACCAAAAATGAAACGGCCAAAAATGCACACAAATGGGGTAACGTGGTTGAAAGTGGCCTCCCTCCCTAAAGTAGGTATGTCTCACCCAATAGGGTCCTGAGACTCCCTGCTAAATATCAGAGGTAAACAAATCAATTATAATGGCCCTCGTGGGCTTAACAACTAGTCGGTCATATCCCCACGGAGAGGTAATCCTCCATAAAGGTTGTGTGTTGCCCAACCCTTATCTGACCCAGGGTACCTGTAGAATAACCCCTGCAAGTAACCTATGTGGCACCTAAGTCAAGCAACTAAGAAACGAATGTATAAACAATGCATAGCAAAGAAGTCATAAGTCAGGTCCACCATATGGGAAGGGTAGAAAATCCTGAAACCTTGAAAGTACCGCCTCTCACAGAGGTAAAGGCACTAGCAAGATCCCCAGATATGAACAGATCCCCAAAAATATATATTACGCTAAGAAGGTATCGGGGGGATATCCCTTCACCCAACCTTGTCCAACCTCTTGATTAACTCTAGTGTAAGAGGAGCCTCCTAATATTACCAATTATACAATGGATTTCTCCACTCCCTTTATCAAACGCATATGTTGATTTAATTTCCTTGGAGAAGTTTACTCACAAAATACTATTCCAAGGCACTAAATCCTAAGCTAGTTTGTGCACCCTAGAAAATAAAATCATGACTAATCAATTTGAAATTATAGGGTTAATTTTAGTGGTCGTGCTTACTAAAAAAGGTATGGTAGTGAAACTCATGATGTTATGACTTAGCAGGAAAAGTAAATATGAATATAATGCAAAGTCCTAACTTCAATTTTCAATGAATGATATGCTTCTTAAAACAAATTCAATTTTCAATTTCAACTCTGCAATTCTAAAGTAAAAATTAAATCTTTCATTACATGCACTAAGCTAATGACAAAGACTCAAAATATCAAAATGACAAGCAATGCAGAATGCCTAATATTTTTGTATTTTCAATATAAGGAAAATGAAAATGCATGGACTGAACAACAACTTGATATATAAAACTCTACTATGTATAGAAACATACAACTCAAGTAGGATACCAAGAAGAAAGACACCCATACCAACGTACAAGGCCAATCAAAATGAAAAGGCGATGAGAAAGAATCCGCCCAAAAATTCAACCAAAGACAGGTTTCCTATCATCCCACAGACACTTAAAAGTCACTACAGAGACCTAGTAAGACTCAACAAACATCAAATCCCACCCAACAACCACCAAACCCAACAAACAAGAAAAGAACGCTGATGTACATGAATGTTCAATGAAACAGTGTGTATGTACACATATTGCAGAGGGACATCCCACGTATATACGTGACTGTCAAACCAAAAACTACGTATATGTTTCGAAAACAAATACATGCAAGGGAGAAGGTTGAAAAACTCAGACCCATAGTGAACAGAGGTTGTCAAGCAATGATATGACAAGAAACGCAATAGAAACGAGAGAAATATAAGGAGAAAAGTACTCCAAACCCTAAGAAAGAAGATTCAATACCCAACATGGTCGCTAATTATGTTACAAGGAAAATATCTCTATGGCTAGAGTAAACCACAATAGACGGAAATGACTACAACAATCAACTCTATTCTCAAGTATGTTATGCAAACAAATATGCTAGCAAGACAAGATAAAATTCCTACCTCATCCAAACGTTCGATGAAGTCCATCGTTGAGCACTTGACCCAAAGCAATATACCTGCAACTAGTCCTCAACAACCAAGCAAAGCAAGCATATGGTGATATTATATGATGTTATCACATTCAATAGCATAATCTATTAATAAACATGACAAATACACCCATGGAATAATAATTCAAATATTTGCAAGATATCAATTGGATGATAAAAGAGTATTTCTATTAATATATGATTAACAGAAGTGAAGATGTTACAAAATTTCGTGTCGGCATGGTTCAGAACCAAGAAACTAAGTTCCTTCTAGGTGGGCCTCCACCACTTCAATCCTCCATCAAAGGCAAGCTCATACAAGAGAGAAAATGAAGCTATCAATCAAATAAGGGAAGAGCTTGGGGGTTGAACACTGTGTTCAGACTTAAAGGACAAAGGGATACAGACTCAATATGAAGTAAATAATTTCTCTAGCGTAACTTTTCTCTCAAGGTTGAATTCTTTCTCCTATTTTCCATAGCTCGGAATTGGCCCATTTATAGCCTTCAAATGGAACTGAAGGTCCAAGTCAGAACACTTCCAGTATATGGAAGGCCAAGGATCACAAATATCCTATCGTGACATTGAAACACGACTCCATTTTTCATTTTTGGGCACAAATATCGATGTACGCGGGATATAGTGGTGCAGCCTGCATATATGCATGTTTTATAGTAGGCAAGTTGCGTACATGTGGAAAAATATGTATTTTTAGCTCTAGGATTTACAAACAGAGATGATAAGTCTACATAAGGAAATAGAAAAAGGCCTTCTGTGAAAGATTGCATAGGGTGAGGAAAATATTTCTATAACAATATGGAGATCCACATTACCAGTGAGATTGTTTGATTGAGAAGGCCAGAGAAGCTGGATAAACAAGACATACAAGTTGGAAATTTGGGCAAGGTCCATAGGATTCATGTCACAGTGAAAAACCGCCAGTTCGAGCACCAGACCACTTTGCTTGAGACATCAGGTATGATTATCGATCAAACCTTTAGTATTTTGATAGATCCAGGTGCTACATAGAGATTTATTTCTAGTGCAGTGCTAAAGAGAATTAAGGTAAATGAATTCAAGCAGGATGAGTTTAGATACGTAGAAATGACTTCGGGTGCCAAACAAAAGGTTGGAGGAAATTTTACAGACTATAGCATTAACTTGAGATATTTTGTAATGAATTCCAACCTATATGTCATGATCTAAGGATCTTATGACATAGTGATCGGTATGGACTGGTTGGAATTGCATGATGTGATACTCAACTATAAGACAAAATGGTTAAGTTTGACAGATGATGTGGGACAAAGAAGAGTGATTGTAGGAAGAAACTAGGGAGTATCCTTGAGGTTTATTTCTTCCCTATAT
>ML779468.1:1186068-1201971 GCA_009831015.1 Picea engelmannii
TTTTCTTTTCTTTTCTTTTTTCTTTTCTTTTCTTTTTTCTTTCTTTTTTTCTTTTTCAAATTATTTGCAGAATGAAAAATCATTTGTCAACAAAAACACTAGAGATAGATAATATTCCAGTCACCAGTTGATCCTATAACTTACAGGGTGATAACAGCGGCTCCACCTGGGGATGGTACTTTTCCCTGTGAAGTGCCAAGAATGTTGGTTCCTGACGTTCTGAAAATTTCTGCCTGGTCGCCTTCGTTGATTGATTGGTTTTATTCTCAAAAAATGGAAGAATAGTGGTCAGAGGCTTAGGGCCTTCTCTCCGGGCTTCAACCAACTGACTAAAGTTATTCACTCAGAAAATACAGGAAAAAAATAAATATGGGATGTACAATGGATAGTGAAATCTCAATCTTCTACTGAGGCGGTACATAATGTTTCAGCATGCTGCAATTTACAGGTCCTCCTGGCAGATCTGTCCCATAAACGTTGTTTAGCAAGAAAGTGTTGTTTCCTCTGAATGCTTGAATCATGAATGGTCCCTTCCATAGACTGTCGAACTTTCCATGCCTTCCCTTGTCTTCATTTCTAGCGTCCCACCTCAACACCAAATCTCCTAGCTCAAAATCATCCTCCTTGGTTCTCTTGTCAAAAATCTTCTTGATGCTTTCTTGGACTACCTGGGTCTTGTTGAAAACTTCTTCCCTAGACTGCTACAAATGAATCATCTGATTGATCCTTCTCTGTGTGTCATTTGGCTCGGCTTGTATGTCTTGAAGCAATTTCATGACAGGGACTCCTAAGGAAGTGGTAAAAATTGCTTCTGTGTCATAGACCAGCTGATACGGTGACATACCGATTGACCTTTTGGTGGTCAGTCTGTTAGCCCATAATGCGAACACCAACTTGTTATGCCATGATTTCTTGTTTTCCTGCAACGTCTTCTTGATGATGTTCACCAAGGTTTTGTTTGAAGATTCCACCAGCCCATTCCCCTGAGGGTAGTAGGCTGTGGAATGCCCCAAACTAATGTGATACTGGTTGCAGAAATCTATGAGTTTCTTTGATCGAAAAGCAGTTGCATTGTCAGTTATAATCTTTCTAGGACATCTAAAACGAGACAAAATATTATTTTCAAGGAATTTGATAATAACATAATCAGTGGCTTGCCTTCTTGGAACTGCTTCGATCCACTTTGTAAAATAATCTGTGGCAGTGAGAATCCACCTGTGCTAGCCTGAAGAAGGGGGGTGTATTTATCCAATGAAGTCCAATCCCCATTGCTGGAAAGGGGCTTCAACTGAGATCGGTTTCAAGGGTAGAGGGAGGAGTTTCCTTTTGCCTTCAAACAACTGACATTGATGACAGGAAGTTACTTTATGATGTACATCAGCGAATAGAGTGGGCCAATAGAATCCATCTCTGAGTATTTTGTTGGTTGTGACCTTCCACTTCAGATGGCCACCACATTCACCTGCATGAAATTCTTGTAACACTTTGTCAACTTCATATTTCAGTAAACAGTTTAACAGAATACCTCCAGTATCTTTCCAATATAGATTGTCCTCTAGAATACAGAATTTTAATGCTTTTAACTTCAAAAATCTAGCTTTAGTCTTAGTCAAACCAGGGGGAGCTTGTAAATTATGCAAAACAAATATAAGGTCTGCGTACCATGGAGAGTTGATAAATACCTCTCTCACGCTTGGATTTTCCATCTCACCCTGTTCATCTGCTGCAGCTAAGAAATTAATGTCAAGAGCATGGAAATTTGATTCAGCCATTAATTTTGCGAGGCCTTGACCTTTAATTAGTTTCATAGGCTTAATCTCTATGTCGTATTCTAAAATGACAGAAATCCATTTTCCTCTTCTTCCATCCGGATTATCTTGGGTCAAAATGTCTTTTACTACCGCATTCAAAACATATGCAATGGTGTGGGAGTGGAGAATGTAGACTCTAAAATCTTTTATAGCTTTCACCAAGGCAAAAGCTTGTTTCTCCAGTATCTTTTAATTTAAAGCAACATCTCTTAATGCTTTACTGAAGAAGGCTATGGGTTGTTCATACCCTTCGTTGTTCTTCTGTAGTAATACCGCTGCAATAGTGTGTTCGGAAGCGAAAGAAAAAAGATAGAAATCCTTGGTAAAATCAGGACTAATCAAAACGGGGGCCTATGTGAGTGCTCGTTTGACTTGTTCGAAAGACTGCCTGGACTCGGTGTCCCATTTTATTTTAACATCCTTTTTTAACATATTTGTAATGTTTCTGAGGAGCTCAGTTAGATTGGGTATGAATCTCCGTAGAAAGTTTATTTTCCCGATAAAAGATTGTAATTCTTTGATGTTTCTTGGGTGTTCTAATGTCTGTATGGCCTCGATTCTGCTGGGGTCTATTTTGATTCCGTCCTTAGAAATTATATGCCCTAGTAGTTTTCCTTCCTCTAGTCCGAAAAGGCTCTTCTTAGGATTTAAAGAGATCCCAAATCTCCTGCATTTCTCAAAAACTCGTCTGAGATGCCTGAGGTGCTCACCGTCAGATTGAGAAAACACAGTTACATCGTCCAGATAGATGACGATAAATTTTCCTAATTCTTCCACAAAGGCGATGTCCATCGCTCTCTGGAAAGTGGCTCCTGCGTTCATCAGACCAAAGGGCATTTTCACATACATGAAAGTAACCCATGGTGTGGTGAAAGAAGTTTTGTCTTGGTCATCTTGGTGAACGTGGACCTGATTATAACCCAAGAACCCATCTAGCAAAGAGATTCGGCTAGATCCTACTACCCTTTGTAAAATATGGTCCATTTTCAGCAAGGGGTAATTATCCTTCAGGGAGACCTTATTCAGATTCTGGAAATCAATACAGAGTCTGATTTCTCCAGATTTCTTACGTGTTGGAACCAAATTTGAGACCCATTTAGAAAAACGTAATGGGACTATGATCTTGGCATCGTACATTTTTTTAATTTCCTTTTCTATCAGAGGTAATAACTTGGGATTGATTCTCCTAAGTTTATGTCTGAATGGTTTTTGGTCTTCTTTTATTGGAATCCTGTGTTGTATGATGCTAGTATCGTAAGCTTTCAAATCCTCATAACCCCAGGCAAAAACATCTGAATATTCTTTGAACAACTCAATGTATTTAAGTTTTTTCTCAGGGGGTAGTGATTTGGACAATTTGACCATCCTGGGTTTCTCTTCGGTCCCTATATTACAGTCTTCTACTTCTTGTCCGCTGGCTTCAATTTTTGTTTTTTTGGCTACATCGTTAAAGTCAAACAAATCCTCTAAAGGAACTAATCCCCTAGGCAAAACGTTACTTTTCAAATGAAAAATGTCATTTTCCATTTCATCATCACCTAATTCTCCTGAATCTAAGCTATTTACACTATCAATCTTGAAATCGGATCTATTTACATTTTCATCTTCGTTCTCTAAATCTATATGTGTACATTCAAAATCATTTTTACACTGCAGAAAGTCATCGATCTGATCATCATTACCAAAAAATTGCCAATACCTGATGTTGTCTGGAACAGTTGGTCGACACTTCACTTCTACTATGTACGGGTGAGTTGAGCGGAAAGGAATTTTACAGGTGGCTATTGATGTAGCCAACCCGTCTGCCAAAATATTCTGTCCCCGAGGCATTACCTGAAAGTCAACTTCAGTGAAACATCTCAGGGAATCAAGAACAACATTTCTATAAGCTCTAAGACGTGGGTGTTTCGCAGCATATTCACCTTTGATCTACTTGATTATCAACTCAGAGTCACCTCTTACCATAATCTGTTTAGCACCAACCTTTTTCAAAAGTTTCAAGCCGAGCATCAAGTCTTCATACTCGGCGATATTGTTAGTGCACTAGAAATTCAATTTGTAAGAATGGTTTTCTGAGTACCTGGATCTGTGATTGTGTAGCCAAACACCTGCTCCAACTCCTTCTTTGCTCACTGCTCCATCAAAATCCATGCTCCAGAAGTATGCTAGTAATTCTTCAGTTATCACATTTTTATTCCTTTCTACCTCGATGATTTCTTGGCCTTCGTTTGGACCAGATGTATCTTCTCCCATCTAAATGTCTTTCTCTCCCTTGTCACCATCATTATACAGGATAAAAGAATCCAGGTTAGAATGTGCCGAGTAAAGAGGATAATTGTGCGTTTTTTCTTGGCTACTGACCATGTACTTCATCAATGTTTCTCTTTATAGCCTTCTTTGTTGCCCGAAAACTGTGATAGTGGCATATGACATATCTAGCTGCAAGGTACCTTTCAAGTTAGCTCCCTAGGACTGAGATAACAACATTCCATACTTCAGGGGGATGTATGCAACTACCACATCCATGACCATGCTCTTTGTAGGAATCTGAACCAGGGTGATACACAGATCCTTGATCAAACCAATACATATAACTTTATTGGAATCAAACGAATGTAGATATTTATAAGGTCTAGTGACCTCCAGTCCCAATTTCTCCATCACTCCTTTTGGCATCAGATTATGGGAAGCACCCGAATCCAACATAGCATTATGCAGGATTAAGTCATGTATGTTTAGGCTGATGTAAAAAGGAGCTACATCCCCATTATCGGTTTGGCCATCCACTTCAGGTCCGAACAGAAGTTCAGGTTGATCATCTGTAAGGTTCACAGTGTATGAATTATTCATTGATCCAATGGTTAAGGCCTTCGTGCCTATGTCAGGTTCAATGGTCAGTGCTTTGATCACCTGTGAACGATAAACGTCTTTGTTCATCAACTCGGAAAGTGGAATGGGAATCTTTACTTTGCCTAATTCCCCCTCAAGGCTGAAAGATGTAGGAGCTCTGCCTTGGCTCATCAATTCTGGTTTGTCCGCCACATTCTTCTGACCAGAAGTACTTGGTGGATTAGTAGGTGAAACCTCGGGCTGTGACGATCTTTTCAGAATAGTAAGGTTTTTCTTCGCGGGAACTTCGACAGTGTTCTTCTCAGGAATATTCTCGGCGGATGGTTCAGAAGCTTTTTTGGTTTCGACCACCTTCTTCATTTCAATCATCTTTTTTGGGAAACTTCCTTCTGTATTTTTACTTCGTAGATTGTACTGCTAGTGAACCTCCAAAATGGCATTTTCCAATGCCTGTTGTTTGACATCTTCAGCTTCTTCACTTACTTTTGTTTGATTGAGAAGAAAAAGTTCTTTCTCCTCTTGGGTAAGGAAAATAGCTTCATTATCGTGAATTCCCATGAGATTTATGTGAGTATCCTCTAGTTCCTCGATCACTTCCTCTCCTTCATCAGCATAATTCTCTTGTAGTGGGGTATGATCAGTTGATATGGACCTCTCTTCTCTCTTTGATCCCTAGGATCTCTCTGTTTGATTTGAGGAGGGTTTCTCCTAAAGTTAGGATTCCGAACTTGAGGGGCCGGTGGGTTTTCTCTCAGTGGGTTTCTTTCTGATACCATAAGTCTTTCCATTTCTCTGGCCAGGGAATCCAATTTGGAATCAGAGGTTGACGTGGAAGGTTCCTCTTTAATAGTGACTCTCCTCTCTGATCTCTGTCGTGCCCTTTTTTCCAACAAATTTGCCTCCACACTTATTGCACTTTTCTGCATGTCCTCCAGGGTGGTAGAATTTCTTTCTCTTAGTTGGTATGACATATCGGCGTCAAAACCACCAGGGAATTTTATCAATGCCAAACCCTGTGGAGGTTTGATTTTGGTTGGGATTGCATTGTACAGGTTATTGAAACAGGTGCAATAATCTTGTACTGTCTCACCTTGATTTCTTCTTATATTCTCGTATTCTGACAATATTTGGAGACGGTTTTTCTTTACCTCCCATCTGTCGAGAAAAATCCTTTGAAATGTGATAAGGTCAAGGACTGAGGTGGCGGGTAAATCTTTGTACCATTTCTTAACGTCACCTATCAATATTTGGGAAAACAATCTCATTTGAACATCAGCCTCATCGACTTCTTGCAGGTCAAAATAATCATTCATTTTGTCAACATGTTGTTGGGCGTTCAAGGGTCCTGTTCCATCGAACTGTGGGAGTCTAGTTTGATAATCTTGAGGCATGGCATGAAGAGGTGCGGCCAACACCAAGGGAGCATATCTGACTGCCATGATAGGTGGAGGGGGTGGGACAACCAACTGGATAATAGGCGAGGTAGCGATCGACAGCGAGGACGAAGAGGGACTGGCTAGCATCGAGTTGGTAGTTTGCGGTTTAGCAGTGGGATACAGAACCTCAGGAGTTCGGGGTTGCAAGACAGTTGGGTCATGAATAATCTCAGTCGCAAAACTATCAGATCTTGTCCTAGACAGGCTTTGGCTGGAAAAGGTGTCAATATCGGGGTTTTGAGAAGAGACAAGCCCTCGTGAAAAAGAAAGGGACTTATGAAAGGGAGTATGACTTACCAAACCTTCAACAATGGTCTTTTTCCTGAGCAACTACTCTGGATTGTCTGTTACTATCGTAGGTTTTGGATCTGGATGAGATCGAGTATAAACTTTCTTGGGAGCCAGATTTGTTTTTGCTTTTTATATATATACTTTTTAGTTTTATGAGTTTGAAAATAATATGTACAAGTTTTAATCAACCTCTAAACATTACTTCCTTCTCGGATTTGCAATATTTCAGGAGCAATATTTCAGGTACAAACTTTTCTTTTAGGGAAAAGAGGACGTAAGTTATAACTTTTTAATTCTTCCCCAGTGGAGTCGCCACTATGTTAGCACTCTGTAAATTTCCTAGAGGTTGACGAAAGAAGAAATCTACAAAGGTAACTTTATCCAACCGCTTTTGAAGCTGGGATCTACCCCTTCCAACTTCAGAGAGGGATCTCTCTATATGATTGAGATATGTTTCGAATTTTAAAATATTAGGCTAGGTGAACAAATAAGTTGGTTTTGTTGATGTAGTATTGTTTGAGTTGGTTGAGACAATCTACACATCCATTGGGCTATGGGGTCGGTGTCTTTAAAGTTGAAATCCAAACCGAAAATGCAAAGGAAAACTTTCACAGGGCGAGATAATATAATCACTGGATTCTTCAATAGCATAAATGAGGAACAATAGAAAAGACAAGAATGATAATTTCAACAAAGAAGAAGTTAAGAATTTCTTTATTGAAAGAACCAGAAGATAAACACTAAAATCTTTTGAGTTAGAAACAGGGTATACAAGATAAATCCTGCAACGTTCGTTACTTCTAAAGATTATATTTAGAAAAAAATATGATAACAAAGCGAGAATAACATTCAACTTAGAGAGAAAAACATCACCAGTGAATACACACAAGAATCCTGTAAAAGTGTCTCTTTGTATTAATGGAAGATCTCTTCAAAATATTACAATTTGATAGCGTCAGGGTGTGAAGATCAACAACCCCCAATACTTTGAAAGATGAAGTATTTATAATTCAAAATTACAAATGATCCTGTCACTAATGACTAGGACGTGCTAAATCTATTTTTAGCCTAACAAACTTAACAAATTTCAAAAATCTAGGAACTGCTAGATGATGTGGTGTAACTGCATGCTGATTTCTGGGTGGGCCGTTGATGAAGCCTTTGCACGACCTCTTCTGACTGGACAAATGACTGGACTGGGATAGCTCATCTGCTACTTGATCATATCATAGAGTTCCTCCCATCGAAGATGACTGGGCACGTTGACTTTGAGTAGCCTTCGATACACTTTGCCCATTTCTGTGTAATTGGCGAAGGTAGGTTTGGTGATGAAGATGTATCAAATTTCATGTTGAATACTGATGTCCCACTGGAGCGCATCAAGAAACGCCTTGCCAGTGATTCTGCCTTGAATTCATGCAAACTTTGAACTATCCTTAGCCACCTCGGCCAGTCTCTTCTTATAGTCTGGGAGTGTCATCAATTTGTCATTGATTACCTTCAGACCAGGAAGTCCTTTCTTCTGTAGATCCTCAATCTTACTAAAGAATCCTTGTACCCCTAGGTCCATGGCCTCAACCTTTTCTTCTAGCTGAAACATTAATCCCCTCTTGGTCAAAACTGTTTTGACATCAAGGATGGTCTCAATTCTGTATTCAATTCTCAACTCTTCCATCTCTTCCCTGGTCTTAGAATTTAGGAACTTGATGATCTCGTTTTCCTATGTTGGCATCTCTCCCAATTCTCATATGATCTTGTCAATGGCCTATTTGCTTCTCTGCACCAATTCATTATGTTCAAACATGATCTGGATCATGGGCCATATCTCGTTTATGGACTTAGTGATGTCTATCCATAAACTTTCTTTAACCTCAGCCAAAGTTTTACCTACCATTGTTTGCTTTCGGAGCTACTGCAACACTTGCTTGAGCTGATCTGTCACCTGCTTTTCCTTGGAGAGGCTGGTCTGAAAGGACGATTTGAGTTCCTGAAGGTTCTCAATCTCCTTTTTTAGCCTGCTGATTTCTGTTTCCTGCAGGTTCATTTTTTCCATAGACTTCGCCAGGTCGACTGTTTTTTCCAGAGATGTCAATGGAGTAGCAGATGGGACTTTTGTCACTGATGTTGTGCTCACTCCAGAAATTGGAATGGTATTCAATGGAATGACTTCCATTGGTTTCAATTGCTCTTTCTCCTTTATTAGCTTCTCCATCTCGGCTTCCATTTCCTTTAGCTGTGCATTCTGCTCCATGAGTAGCTTGAGCATTTCATCTTTCTCTCCTTCTTTCTTTGCTATTTCCTTCACCTGTGAATCCTCTGTGGGCGGGAGCTTCAATTTTTTCCTCAAGGAGGCTATGTCAACATTCTTCTTCTTAATCATCTCCTCAGCTTCTTTCACATTCGAAGGATCGTAACCAATCTTGAGGACCAGTTCCTCCAAAGTCTTGATCTTATTGTCCTTGGCAAAGGACGATATCTTCTCTAACTTCAGTTGTGTTTGAACATTGTTCAGGGACACTTGCAATTTGGACGTAGTAGTGGAAGCATGCGCCAGTGTGTAAAAGACCATTTCCCCTGTGTTCTTATGCAGATCCATCTGATCGGCCGGATGCACGTCTTTCGTCTGGAATTTGAAGGTGGACCTTTTGTAATCTGTGATCACCTTTGGATCTGGCACCTGTGCCTGGAGGAATTCCATATGCATTCTACCCTTCTTGGTGTCAAATGCCGACAAGAGCCTATGTTGTGCAATCGACGTCTGCTTCCAGAACTGGGCAGAAGTACTGGTGGTCAGGGTCTGGTTCCTTTTCTTGATCAGCTCATATTTTTCAAAGATACTCAAGTTCGGTCCTACCTTGCCTGGCTGGGTGGTCAATGGAGAATCTGTGGATTTCTTCGACAGTGTTGAGGTTATGACCTTCTGGAGGCTTGCACCGAGGGGTGGCCTATCGACCTTGGTCACTGTAGTAGACGGGGCTTGTTTTTCTCCGGTCGGGCCAGGAACTGAAATAGTCTTAGGCCTCTTGGTATGCAGCTGGAATTCTTCTGATGATACCTCAGTGATAGGGGGAGAAAAATATTGCCTAGGCCTTTTCTCTTTCGGGACCTGTGGCGTGGTCGTTTGTGATACAGTGGCTGGGGGATCTTGTTGTTCTACTTCGACCAATGTGTTAGGCTCCCATACTATCTGGTTTGCAAATTTTTCAACTTTAGGCCTAGATTCATGGACATATGGGATGTTCTTGTTTTTTACCCTCATCTCGGAGATGATCCCACATGGATCGTAATGCCATGGGAAACTCATGAAGAACTTCATTTCCCTTAGCAGCCTGCCTGCTTCTTCCCCAGCACCACGATTGTTTCATATGAAGGAGACAATCTGCCCTTTGATTCTGAGCTGTTTCTTTTTCTTCAGTGACACAAAATGGATATCATCGGAATTTATTACCTTCCTTATGTATTCCAAAGAAAAAATTCTGACATGCAGATACTTGGGCAGCTTATACGGTGCCAACTCATACCCGTATACTCTAATTTTGATGTAATATTGGTACAAATACCAATCCCCCATCTTTGTGTTATCCGAGAGATGCAGGATCCTCTGAACTTCATCATTTATCCAAGTCTCGGGCCTGCCGCTAAGCATACTTACCACTGGGTGGTAGAATAGATCAATGAACTCTTTGAAACTGAACTCTGTGGAGTTGTGCTTGAGCAAGGAGATCCATGCTGTCACTACTTGGGGTCTACCATCTCCATCCATCTTCTGCATGGAAAAAATGAATTTGTCCACTTGGATGAAAACGAACAGGTACGCTAGTATGGACGAGTATCGGAACATGCCTTCCATGCCGAAATTCACGAACTGTTCATGAATATTGTTCGCAAGGAATGTATTGAAATCAAACTTGGTGGTGGGCTTCTCGTCGGTAGAGAATATGGATAAAAATCCCAGAATGGGTTCATCTACCCATTGATCTGAATAGTATCCTAACAAGGCACAAAGGGATGAGATGATCTGGTTTCCTTTAGTCAAGAACATGGAAGAAGGATCAGGAGCATTTGTGGAGGGAAATTGAGTAGATGGGGGGAGGAAAAACTCAAATATTTGAGCTCTTTAGGGGAAGGTCATTTTCTGGTATAATTCTGTAAGAATTTCTAGGTTGAACAGTGATGCAGAGTCGGCTCGGGGGATTTGCATCATTTGGTCAATGGATTTGGGCGTAATGAGGAAAATAATCTCTCCAGATGAGGAGACGATGGCTCTTTGCTCGGGAATGTAGTGGGCTTCGCACTTGAGTGCGAACTCTGGAAAATGGTGAATTTGGGGGAAGAGGTAAAGGGGTAATTTGGACTCCTAGAGTCCGATTTCATCACTCTGGTCCAGGAAGACTTCCTTGAGCCATGACTGAAGGTCTACGAAATCAAAATCGCACTTTGTATCTGCGATTAAGCGGTCTTTGTCGACCAATGGGATCCTGTCGAGGTTGACAAGAGGTGGGAGAAACGAATTCTCCTCTCCTTCTGCTTGTTTGGACTTTGGTGCCATTACTGCAACAGTACCTGCAAGAAAAACAACGTTAGTGGGGTGGCTGCTGGTGGGGGCAACTGACTGTAACGGAGGAGAAAATGGTGTAAATCTCTCTGGTGCGATGAGTGGGGAAGTGGTGAAAATAGGAAGAGAAAGGGTAGTTTTGGATAAACGGTGTCCGTTGGGCGTGGGAGACAGGTCAGTTGGTTAATGGATAGGTCATCCAGTAATAAATGGCCAATGGATCACTTAGAGTGTGAGATGGCAGGTGATTGTGACTAAGGGATACAGATGAGTGACGTGGCAGCTACCAATTGGGGTAAAGGTCATAGTGAGGGGGCTTGCCACGAGCGAAAGGGGGGGAAAAATTAACAGCAGTTATGGGACGTGACTATTTCGAGAAAAGGTGGATGATGACATCAAGGGTTGACGAAGGCGTGTCAGTTCATAGGAGGCGATGGAACTCGGGACCATTAAATTGATGCCACATATAAAGAGGGGCCCGCCAGAGAGAATATTCCATTCCAGAACCCTCCCCCTCGGTTAAAAGTAGATTAGTCGGGGGGGTCTGAAAAACATTTTGATCCATTGATCTGAGCGCTTGTTTCATGGCCGCAGATCTTTGCACGCTTTTTATCACTCATTCCGGACCCCCCCCCTCCATTAAAGGAAGAACGAACGGGGGGGTCTGGAATCCAACGTTGATCGTAGATTTGCACACTTGAACCTGAGCCATCCAGATGTGCACGGGTCTTATCAGCGATTCCGGACCCCCCACCCCCCCCTCCGTTAAAGGCAGAACGGTCGGGGGGGTCCGGAAAAATATTTTCACCATAGATCTGGGCGCCATGATCAGGACCATTGATATGTGCAAGGAGCATAAGTGGGGAGAGAAAAACACATGCACTGGGGAAAACTTAGGATAAATGCATTTTATGGGTTTTTCCAAGGTTTTTCATGTAGACACCACCATGGGGCTTGACCAACACCATTTTTAAACATCTGAAACATGGTGTGCTATTTACATCCAGCTGGTTTTATTGAAATAAAACAAATGACCTATGTTCTAACCTAGCTTCATGAGAGTTAACCCAGATTAGACTGTTGGGCTAAGAATTTACTCTACCCTGGGGCTATCTGACTAGGATTAGACAGTCTGGCCAAATTTATTCACTAATATAACCTAGACACTTTGGCTAAGATTAAATTGTTTAGCCAAACTCATTCATTAGCCCTATCAACATCAAATTAAAAAGAACTTGGCCATGCTTGAAAGGTATGGACCAAGTTACTATTATTGCATGGGGCTTTATTGAAATTCTTTTATGCCCTCTTTTCTTTTTCTTTTCTTTTCTTTTTTCTTTTCTTTTCTTTTTTCTTTCTTTTTTTCTTTTTCAAATTATTTGCAGAATGAAAAATCATTTGTCAACAAAAACACTAGAGATAGATAATATTCCAGTCACCAGTTGATCCTATAACTTATAGGGTGATAACACCTTAGTCTCTCACAAGGTCGACTGAGTGGAGTGTTGACTCCAAGGGTTGGAAAAACTACCAAAACCATTCAAAGGTCAGTGACACCCTTGGAGAACGGAGGTGTGTGTCTAAGGGCATGTCGCATAATTTAAAAACTTGAGTCAATGAATCTAGGTGCCCTAGAAAACAATGAATTAATTTGACATTGTCATATTTAAAATAATTAATTAATGATTAATTTTATAATTATAAATCCCAATAAAAGTCTAAGCCTATTCTAAGGCTAATCCTAAGTTTAAGTTTAGTTAGGGGACTAAAATAAAATGTTAAATAAATTAAAAGATTAGACATAAATCAATCTAAAGAAAAGTGAGATAAATCTGAGTTAATATAATGTACATATGTGCAAACAACTATTAAAAGGAAAATTGTAAAACAAGAAAGAAATAAAGTATGAGAGAATAGGTGTACACATAGGATGGTATCTAGAGTCTAGCTACCACTAGTATAACTAGAAGAAGACTCTTATTTTAATGTTGGCAAATATTTAACAAACAGCGCATGCTTGTATGCTTGTCATTGATGGAAAGTACAACAATGAAGATGGCATGAGTACAGAAAGTATGTAGTAGATGGGCATTATGAGAAGATGCTGCAGAGAAGATTTGAATAAGCTCAGAAGAGATAGTGCAGAGGATTGTTGGCATATCATCGATGACAAGATCAAAGTAAGCGGAACAAAGTAAGCTCGGGAGGAGAAGCATCATTTCTGATCGTTGGATCCCATTTACAATTCCCGATGACCGTCAGATCAAGTGTTGATCTGGACTGTTGATCCCATGCCATTTCGGGGTTTTGCGAATCACAACTTGGAGAGGCAAGAAACATAATCACAAGAACTTTGAATTCACGCTATGCAAAATCATGAAACTATCATAGCCGTCAGATCGAGCTTTATTCTGGACCATTGATCCAGCTCCATCTCGGAGCTTCGCCTATCGCGACTTGGAGAGGCAAGAAAAATAACCACCGATATCGCGATATGTGAAATCGCAATTTAATCGTAGCCACCAGATCAAGGTGTGATATGGACCATTGATCCGACTCCATTTCGGAGTTTCGCGAATCACGACTTGGAGAGACAAGAAACATAACCACAAGAATGTCGAAATTGCGATATGCGAAATCACGATATGATTTGAGCCATTGAATTAAGATCAGATCTGGACCGTCGAATCATAGGACAAGTTGCTAAATTAGATTCAATGGAGCATGGTGTGGAAACTCGTGAGATGTGAGATCGTGATAAGATCTGGACCGTCGGATCTATGGAGATTTCAACCGTCGATTAGACTTGATGAAGTTTATAAACTCGTGAAATATGAAGCGCCTTTTGGCACAGTCTATGGTCACCGTCGGTGGTCACGAGAAGGGAAGGATTCATTTCAGATAAGCTCCATTTCGGAGTTTTGGGGATCGTGACTTGGAGAGTCGAGATGCCTCATCTCCAGATTCATGAAATTCGAATTCGCGAAAAGAACTTTATGCATAAGCTCTTGGTCATGGCCATGGTCATATAGAGGAAGGAGCTAGCGCAGAAAATATTTGTATCGGAGTTTCAGAGATTGTGACATGAAGTGTCGAGACACTTGGCCATAAGAATGCCAAAATGCCAAAACCCAATTTAAAGGCAAGACTAATAAAGTTCATCCAACGGTGCAGATAAACTTGAATATGATCGGAGGGCTATTCTTCTCTCTCACAGTTAATTCATCAATTACGAATCAGTTAGCAAAACTGATTCATGATTCCTGATCGGTTGGCGTTTTTGTTGCTTAGACGGTTTTTCTTTTGCCTCGGAAGATTCGAAGTGTAACAACTGTGGGTGTGGTGCATAAAATAAAAAGATACAGACTGTGCGTGGATGGCGGTTTTGGATGAAAAATGAATTAAACTGTAAGAAAGGGAAAATCATAGGATGCGTAGTGTGAGAGTGAAAATATGCGCAGTGTGAGATAAAACTCAGAGAAGAGTAACAGATGAGGAAAAGACTTGAAGCAGAGAAGAATGACAGAACAAGTTGAAGAATAACAGACTTGCAGAACATACAAAGGAAGAGAAGAATTGAAGAACAGTTAGAAGAAGACTAGATTTACAGAATAGAGAAGAAGTGGTAAGAATCGATTTATCTGTGTAGTTGGTTGTTTAATTATTCATTTATATTCCAGGGTCGTTGGGAGGTGCTAGGGAGGAATGTTGTCCTTAGAGGTTCAAGTGGGAGATTGAACATAGGGAGTTGCAGCTTCCATCTGGTTGCAGCCAGAGAAACCAGGGTGGCAAGGTGGTACAAGGGAGAACAAGTGTTCTCTGTCATACAGGTTGGAGCCTGTGTAACTAGAAGTTGGTGTTGGAACATTAAGGAAGTTGGTGCTTCCTTCTAGTGGGTGCTGGAACATTAAGGAAGTTGGTGCTTCCTTCTAGTGGGTGCTAGAGAAACAAGAGAGTCGGTGCTCTCAAACAAGTTGCAGCTTGTAAAACAGAGGTAGCAACCTCACATTGAGTTGATGCTCAATTATAGATGATGTACATAACTTAAAAGACTGCCTATCATTTCGAAGAAGAAGAGGTTTTCTCCCTTTATGGGTTTCCTCATGAAAATCTGTCACTTTGTATACCTTATGTGTGACTGATGCTCATTATTTTTATTGTCCATATGTTGTATAATGTTGATGATCGCTTGAAGAAAGATTAAGAATGTATTTATAGACTTAAAAGTGTTTAAGCACAATAACAATTGATTCACCCCACCCCCTCTCAGTTGTCTTAGTAATTTCAACAATTGGTATCAGAGCGGGTTCCTTTTATTCATAGGTAGATCTGTAAGCTTAAACATGACAAGTCATGAAGGGACTTCATCCTCTAAGCCCCCTCTGTTTGATGGAACAATTTTTTCCTTCTGGAAGGTTAGAATGAGAACATACTTAATGGCCTTGGGTGTTGATGTTTGGGATGTATTAGAGACTGGATATACAAAGCCTGTTGTGCTAGCCTCCAAGGACGATAAGTTAGAGTTTAGTTTTAATGCTAAGGGAATGAATTCTATCTTGAATGGACTTGTTGAAGCTGAGTTTGTAAAGGTGATGCATCTTGAAACTGCCAAAGCAATGTGGGATAAACTTATTAGCAGTTATGAAGGAAATGAGAAAGTAAGAGATGCCAAACTTCAAACATACAGATTGAAATTTGAACAACTAAAGATGAATGAAGATGGAACAATTAGCAAGTATTTTTTAAGAATTGAAGAACTTGTAAATGCCATGAAGGGTCTTGGTGAGAAGATTGAAGAACCATTTTTAGTTCAAAATATTTTAAGATCTCTGCTTGATAAATTTAATTCAAAAGTCTCTACAATAGAAGAACTAAGTGATCTTAAAAATCTGTCCATTGATCAACTCCTAGGAACTCTAACTGCATATGAAATGAGAATTAACAAAGATAAATCTAGTAC
>ML779468.1:1205570-1217784 GCA_009831015.1 Picea engelmannii
GAATATTTATCTCTCAAGAAAAATATTTGAAAGAGATGTTAAAGAAATTTCAGATGGAGGATTCCTCTCCTGTTAGTACACCTATGGTGGTTGGTTGCAAGTTGAGTAAAGATGATATCTCACCTGATGTTGATCAAAGGTCACATCGCTCTACGATAGGAAGTCTTGTGTACATCACAGCATCACGACCTGATATAATGCAAGTTGTTGGAATGGTAGGTCGTTATCAGTCAGCACCTAAACAAAGTCATTTGGTAGCTGTCACAAGGACATTAAAATACTTGAAGGGAACAATGACTTATGGTCTATGGTATCCCAGAAATCAGAATTTTCAGTTAACTGCTTATTCAGATGCAGATTGGGAAAATTGTGTTGATGAGAGAAAAAACACCAGTGGAGGAGCATTCTTTCTGGGTGACTCATTAGTTGCATGGCTTAGTAAAAAGCAAGGATCCATTTCATTATCAACTATAGAGGCAGAATACATTGCTGCTGCTACTTGCTGCACACAAATTTTATGGATGATACAAACTCTTGCAGATTTGAAGGTAACTTACAATGATCCCATTCCAATTCACTGTGATAGCACCAGTGCCATTAGTGTCTCCAAGAATCCCGTTCTTCATTCCAAGACTAATCATATTCCAATAAAGTACCATTTTCTCAGAGAACAAGTTACAAACAGAATTGTTCAACTGAATTATATACCTTCTATAGAACAGATTGCAAATATATTTACAAAACCATTAGCAACAACCCCTTTTGGATATCTTCGTCAAACGTTGGGGGTTATAATTTCTTTTGTCTAATTTGTTCACCTAGTCAGGGGGAATACTTACTACATATATGATGTATTTCTAAAATGCTTCTAGTTGACAAGGGGAGTATGTACTGCAACAGCTCAGAGGGAGCGTGTTTATTCTTTGACATTGATTTCAAAGGGGGAGAAAGTGTGGTAATTTATTTCAATATGTGATTTCAAGGATTCTACAGGAAAGTTACAGTGGTTTCCATCAATGCCAAAGGGGGAGAATGTTGGAAAATATTTAACAGACAGCGCATGCTTGTATGCTTGTCATTGATGGCAAGAAAAACAATGAAGATGGCATTAGTACAGAAAGTATGTAGTAGATGGGCATTATGAGAAGACACTGCAGATAAGATTCGAATAAGCTCAGAAGAGATAGTGCAGAGGATTGTTGGCAGATCATTGATGGCAAGATCAGAGTAAGCGAAACAAAGTAAGCTCGTGAGGAGAAGTATCATTTCTGATTGTTGGATCCCATTTACAATTCTCGATGACCGTCAGATCAAGTGTTGATCGGGACTATTGATCCCACGCCATTTCGGGGTTTCGCAAATCGCAACTTGGAGAGGCAAGAAACATAATCACAAGAACGCCGAATTCGCGATATGCGAAATCGCGAAACTATCTTAGCCGTCAGATCGAGGTTTTTCCTGGAACGTTGATCCAGCTCCATCTCGGAGATTCGCCTATCGCGACTTGGAGAGGCAAGAAACATAACCACCGAAATCAAGATATATGAAATCTCTATTTAATCGCAACCATCAGATCAAGGTGTGATCTGGACCGTTGATCCAACTCCATTTCAGAGTTTCGTGAATTGCGACTTGGAGAGGCAAGAAACATAACCACAAGAACGCTAAAATCGCGATATGATCTGAGCCATTGAATTAAGATCATATCGAGACCTTCGAATCATAGAACAAGTCACTGACTTGGAGTCAACGGAGCACGGTGTGGAAACTCGCGAGATGCAAGATCGCAATAAGATCTGGACCGTCGGATCTATGGAGATTTCAACCATCGATTAGACTCGATGAAGTTTATAAACTCGCAAAATATGAAGTGACTTTTGGCACAGCCTATGGTCACTGCTGGTGGTCACAAGAAGGGAAGGAGTCATTTCAGATAAGCTCCATTTCGGGGTTTCGAGGATCATGACTTGGAGAGTCGAGATGCCTCATCTCTAGATTCACGAAATGTGAATTCACAAAAATCACTTTATGCATAAGCGCTTGGTCATGGCCATGGTCATATAGAGGAAGGAGCTAGCGCAGAAAATCTTTGTATCGGAGTTTCGAAGATCGTGACATGAAGTGTCGAGACACTTGGCCACATGAATGAGGAAATGCCAAAACCCGATTTAAAGGCAAGATTAATGAAGTTCATCCAATGGTGTAGATAAACTTGAATATGATCGGAGGGCTACTGTTCTCACTCACAACTAATTCATCAGTTACGAATTAGTTAGAAAAACTGATTCATGATTCCTGATCGGTTGGCGTTTCTGTTGCTTAGACGGTTTTTATTTTGCCTCAGAAGATTCGAAGTGTAACAGTTGTGGGTGTGGTCCATAAAAGAAAAAGATACAGACTGTGCATGGTTGGCAGTTCTGGATGAAAAATGAATTAAACTGTAAAAAAGGGAAAATCACAGGATGCGCAGTGTGAGACTGAAAATATGCACAGTGTGAGATAAAACTCAGATAAGAGTAGCAGATGAGGAAAAGACTTGAAGCAGAGCATAATGACAGAACAAGTTGAAGCACAGCAGAATTGCATAACAGACAAAGTAAGAGAAGAATTGCAGAACAATTAGAAGAAGACTAGATTTACATAACAGAGAAGAAGTGGTAAGAATCGATTTATCTGTGTAGTTAGTTGTTTAATTATTCATTTATATTCCAGGGTGGTTCGGAGGTGCTAGGGAGGACTTTTGTCCTCAGAGGTTCAAGTGGGAGCTTGAACACAGGGAGTTGTAGCTTCCATTTGGTTGACGCCAGAGAAACCAGGGTGGCAGGGTGGTGCAAGGGAGAACAAGTTTTCTCTGTCATACATGTTGGAGCCTGTGTAACTAGAAGTTGGTGCTTCCATCCAGTTGGTGCTGGAACATTAAGGGAGTTGGTGCTTCCTTCTAGTGGGTGCTAGAAAAACAAGAGAGTCGGTGCTCTCAAACAAGTTGCAGCTTGTAAAACAGAGGTAGCAACCTCACATTGAGTTGGTGCTCAATTATAGATGATGTATAGAACTTAAAAGACTTCCTATCATTTCGAAGAAGAAGAGGTTTTCTCCCTTTATGGGTTTCCTCCTGAAAATCTGTCTCTGTTTATACCTTGTGTGTGACTGATGCTCGTTATATTTATTGTCCATATGCTGTATAATGTTGATGATCACTTGAAGAAAGATTAAGAATGTATTAATAGACTTAAAAGTGTTTAAGGACAATAACAACTGATTCACCCCCCCCCCTCTCAATTGTCTAAGATTTAGTAAGGAGATAGTCATTAAATGAGAATTTGGGAAATAAAGAGACAACTAAGAGTGATTTAAGGATCACATTTGAGAAATTATAGGGAAATTGACTTTTAATTAAAATAAAATATGTAAATACTTGTGCAACTTGGGGAGAGGGTGACAAGTGTGAGGGTGAATAATCCTAATATATTTAATTAAAAAGCTAATTAATTGTTCATGTGGGCATGTGTCAGTGAGGAAATTTCTATAAAGAAAATGGTCTAGATCGGAAAGGGGGACTGGTTATTGGTAAAGTTATGCTTCCAAAATCATTTTGGGACTGTGTTTTACTTGTGAGAGTTGGGTGACAAAGTTTTAGGATAGAGTGGAAGCTCTCCCTTGTGAGGAAAACTTGGTGCTATAGTATTTATGGTTTTTTTCCTTGGCCCCTTTGTGTCTTGGGGGGATAAGGGGGAAAAAGAGTACCCCTAGCATTGACTAGGAGGTACCTGTGAATTCTCAATGATTAGCAAGTGAGAGACCAAAAGGAATGCAAATTGCGGGAGAACACCTTCAAGGACCATCTTCGTCTGTTACGGTATTTTTATTCTGAGAATTGTATTTGTAATAAAATTTGATTTGTATAATAGAGTATCATAAATTTTCGTAAACTGCGTCATACTTTTGATATCATATTGAAAAGCTCCTTTATGGGTTTTTTGTGAAAAAAAAAGAGTTCTAGCAATGCTTCCTTTTCAAATATTTCAACTAAATATACTAGAATTGCTTGTTACTTCCACCATTTTCATCAATCCATTTTAGATTCTACTTATTCGTTAATTATGTGGGACTACCCATAAGAACGTTAGAATGATTGATGGTTTCTAGTTGAAATATGTTTATATAGAAAATGAATTTTCCTTGGTCGTTATCATTGGGTGTATATCAATATTCTAAATTAAATTATCATTTTAAAAGTTGCAATTGGATGCATTCTGGATGTTGAATATGATTTGGAAATTCTTGTTAACCGTCCTTTCATTTATGAAACCAATTTTCATTCTTACTTGATCACTGTTAGTTGTTTATCTATTGAACATGTTAAAATTATATTAATTTTTGTATAATGTTATGTACTAAGTATACGAGTGGGATATAATATTTGGAAAAATCCTAAAGGAATTAATAGCTCTTTCATTTACCGATTCATATTTCAATTTTTGAGAACAAAAGTTTGTTTACGGTGTTATCATAATTTTGATTATTTGATGTTAAACCTCTTTCCCAAATAGAATTTGTAGATTCATTTTCACTGTGTAATGGTTAAAATTTTTCCTGGGATAAGAATTTCATGGAGACTCTATAACCACTTCTAATTAAAATGACAGTATCAAATTAGATTCCTTTGGAATGCTGCCAATCAATTCACAGTGTGATATCTTTATTGCTACAAAATTTTAGGTAAATAGAATTGGAAAATATTATGGTCGTTGTGTTTTAGATGCTACCCTATTTATGAAAACGAATTTTTACCAAACAAAATTCAAAACTCATTAACTGTGCGCTATCAATTTATTCCACCTCTTAGAAACTTTGAACCCATTTATGTTTTCTGCCTTTAATTACTTATCATAATTTTAAATTTTATTGTCTTGGTCAATCAGTTACCCAAAACGAAATTATAGCTTGCATATATTTCACTGCGTAAGTGGTCCAAAATTTTAAATCTGAGTTCGTTGTCATCCTTTGAACAACCCAAAATTTACCAATTTGAGTGATTTTTCTTCCTCTTCCTTTATATTTTATTTTGTTTTATAATTATTGTAGTGTTTTATTGGTTCACTGTAGTATGTTGAAGTCTTGTAGTTAATAATATTAATTGTTCTGGAAAGGCCACCTGTACAATTTGAATAATGATTTTTAAAAGATGTTTGTATGATAGGATATAATTTGGAAATGAATTAAGGCTACACAATAAATTTACCTTCCTGAGTGCCTCTGTATTTAATTTACTGTCTATCAGTTAAGCTTTTTAATGAAGGAGTATTTTCATTGCCTGTTGAGTTAATTTCAAATTTTATCATAAATTTAGTTATGTTTCAAGGTCCAGAACAAGTGTCAGATTAGGTGTTAGATCAGGTGTTGAAATAGGTGTCGGATCCAGGGTTGGATTAGGTTTTGTATGGCAACGTCTCTCTTTGAAAATAACAATGTTAATTAACCTATTGGTGTCTAGTTTACCCATTTCCAGTTAGCTGATATTTGTAATGATTTTTCCTCATTTCTAAAATAGTGTTAATATTCAAAGAGCTAACTGTGAGAGGGGTGATTTCTTGATTGTATTGATTGTCTTGGCCTACACACGTTGACTCATATTTTACCTATTTCTACCACTTCTTGACAGAACCTGCATAAAATTTATCGTCCCTTCCTCTATGGATATACAATTAATAAAATAGTTTTTGTTGCACATTAAATTTAATTTAAATTATCATAAATTAGTGCTGGATCCAGGACCGGATTAAGAACTAGATTAAGTGTCGGATTAAGTTCTGGACGAGTGTTGGATTAAGATGTGTAATGAATGTCAGACTTTTTTGCACACCCGATCAAGGGCTGGGATAGATTCTGTAACTCCTTTTTTTCTTTACTATGGAGATGTAATTTAGCATATGAATAATTTTATTGTTAATTAAGATTGTGTCTTCCTAAATTCTTAAATGGATTTGCAAGTTAACTTTGAGTTCTTTACTTATCGTTTAAATAAGACTTGGGTTTTCTTAATTTTAATGGATTGTATGTTAGTAACGAGTTCCTTATATATTGTTAAAAGGACTTGGGTCTTACTATAACTCATTTAAATGGATATGTAGGGTAGCTTGACTTCTATCATTTACTTAATATGATGATATTTTTAAAAGTCTTTATTTGGGATAAGTAAGTGGGTATACGATGTCTCGTTATCTTTTTTAATATGTTTTTGGATCTTCTTAGTTCCTTTAAATGGGTTTTCAAAGTGGCCTAAATTATTATCATTTCTTTTATGATTTTCTTATAGCTTTTAAAAGGGATACTTAAAGTAGTGATAAATCCTTTATGTATTTCTTAAGAGGATTTACTCTTCTTTTGGATCCCATTGGATATATTAATTAGCATTGACCCCTTATGATCGTACTTTCACTTATGATTCTCATTATCTTTATGGTGATTATCTTACTTAATTGCTCTTATATATTTCATGTAAGATTGATTAAGTATAGTGGATTATACTAGTCCACCCTGGGGAATTGATGGTTAAATATGGTTGATAATTATAGCCTTGATTTTCCGTTTATTATTGGGTTAATGGGATATAGATACCCCCTTGTTTCCCAGAACAATCGCCAGTCCTGAGACCTTAAGTGGTCAAAATCAATCGAATGAATCCTAGACATGAGTGTTGCTTATGTGTCTTGGAGGTATTAACCATGAAACATAGGTTAGGTGGGTAGCTTCCTTATGTTATGTTTATAAGATACAGTTGATTGAATAATAGTGATGGTTCTTTCAGTTGATTGCGATGAAATTGATTGTGTAGTTATTAATATATGTTATAACACATTTTCACTTGTACTAACATTTGTTAAAAAAAAAAATTACCACTTTTGTACATTTCTAATTGTTCTCATAATGAAGGGGACGTTACAAGGTAGGAATATGAAAACTAGAAATTATCTCCTTGATGATACTCATTGTGTCACATATAATTATACAATCCTTTTCCCATGTGTATAATTATTTTGTGAAAGTTTCGTTGTCCTTACACACGTGTAGAGACAACATATGAAATAGTGTTGTCCAATAATTATGAATAAAAAATAAACAATTCCATATACATTTCAATCATGCATAGACCAATCCCCTCATATGTTGACTTATTTTGACTCAAATTGGGGTCCATATGAACCTATAGTTTGTCTTCTTTCACTTGAAAAACCATCAGTAGCATCATATAACACAATAGGTTTAATCATGCAACCATGTGTCCATTTTCAATATCTCATAATATCATAAGAATATTAAAACATAAGCCATAAAATATATTTTTACACATTATAAATAATCACATATAATTATATTAAAGTTCTAGGTTAAATAATCTATAAATCTATTTTTTAACCAACTAGGTCATTCTTATATCCAAATCCCATTGAATACTAACATTGTAATATTCAATGGGATTTGGATATAAGAATTCTCCAAATTTTAATTTTTATTCTAGATGGATATGTAAAAATTATAAATGAAAATTAACCTAATGGCAGGCAGGGTACAAGAAAAATCATTATTAGAAATTATCAAATGAGGAAAACTATTAAATAAATATACAAATTTAGAAAAGATATAAGTTAAATTAAGAGACAAAAATATAATTTTGTTAATAACTTATGGTAAAGTCAAAGAAAATTTTATAGAAGTAGGAAATGTTCTTGAGTGCAAATTGTGCATGTTTTAGTTTAGAAAATTAATTAAAGGGGGAATTTAAATATATGAGAACTCTAATGAAATGATAAGTGGAGGGAAGAATCCTAAATCAAGTGAGAATATAAGCTCTAAAGAAGGTAGGCTAATGAGTTAAGTGGAAAATGCATGAAATCACCAAGACATAAAATATTCTTATGCATGTAAAATGAGATTTCGAGACAAACAACCAGGAGAAATTATAAAGTCAAGAAAAACTAGAAAATATCTAGGATAAAAATATAAGGGATAAGAAAATCTAGGAAAACATTTAGGAGTCAATAAAATCTAGAAAATATCTAAAAAAAATCTAAGATTCAAGAAAATATAAAAAACATCTAGGAGAAAAGATAAAAGTATAAAAAGAAGGAGAATCTTCAATAAAAGCTATGAAACATTTAAGAGTAATTTTAGGAAATTAAGAAATGTGGCTGAGGGAAATAATTTATTTGAAATTTTTAATTGATATTTTGATGTGCACTAGGTGATGATATAAAGAAAGGTCTTGGGACAAGGGAGGGAATTTGATTTCCCTAATATTGGATGGTCACGGTGATGAATATTTTACCTTTAAGAAAATCTATTTGTGGGTTTGGACATTGGTGTATTTCCTAAGGAAAGAACCTTAGAGCTTGTGAGCTTGAGCATCAATACTTTGGAATAGCGGTTGGTTCCATACAACCTTGTTGTGTCTCGAGGGACCTTGGGGAACAAGAGTACCCACACGTGTTGGCAGGGAAGTTAACTAGTGGGTCAATCAATAAATGGAAAGCTCTAATGAATTTGGTGCACTATTCGGTGAAGTTGATGCAAGTATCTACGAAATTGATAGAGTTTTGATGAAGTTGATGCAAGTTTCATCAATCGATGCAAAAGCTTCGACAAATGACACAAATACTTTGACAATAAAATTCATCCAAGGCCGATGATTCTTTCATCTAATTTCAATTACAGACATAGAAGATTTTAGGGGATAAATTTCGCCAATAGACTAATTTTCCATGGTTTTCACAAAAAATGATTCACCAATTTCCATTTTTTCTAAAAGCAATTCGCCCAAATTCCATAGAATAAATTTTTTTTCCCTTAAAAATTGCTAAAATTTTATAGAAACAATATAAAATCCTTAGAAATTTGAATATTTTTACATAACGATCGCCAAACATTTTACATTTTGCATATTAAGGACTAGTAAGATTAGCCCATGTTTCTACATTTTAATATAAATTTTCATCCTTAAAATTATCCATGATTACATATTTATATTTTTTTATGATATAGGAAAAAAAAAATGAATTGAAGTTATTCATTGTTATTGCAAATTGTAGGTTGTTAAATATTTTATTTCGATGTAGGATTGTAAATTGTAATATTACAATTTTTATAAAATGGAAGTATATCCAGAGCATATAAATTCTGAATTAAATAAAATATATTCCTAGTTGATTTACAATGGAAATTTTGAATTTTTTTTTTTTTTTTATAACATGTTATCTGCACCGTAATCTCAGTTATGCATATATTATCNTATATATATATATATATATATATATATATATATATATATATATATATATATATATATATATTCGATTTATTACGCAATAGTAATAGTTACCATCAACGATCTTCACATATCTAATTGTTTCTTAGAACTTCATTTTAATTTTTATCTATATAAATATTAGTCTACAATCATTGTTGATTTTCACATCATTTATCTACAGTATGGAAAATAATAAATATTTTAAAGGGATACCTACCATGTTAGTTCCAATAAATCTTTCCTATTCACATTCTTCCTTTTTTTTATACAGTGCTTGAAAATCTGGGATTGTAAAATTATTCTCGAAAACTATCGATTTTTAATTGAAAACCCTTCAATCTGAAATCTTCAAGAAAACAAAACGTCACTACAAGATTTAGGAGTCACTCAATTCTGAGAGAGACCACCACCACTATGATAATTTAGGAGTCACTCAATTCCAAGACAGACCACCACCACTATAATATTATTAGTAGTCTTACATTTAAATGCTCATTTCTAAGTTCTTGTATTAGAAAAGAGAATTATTATGTTCCACTCATAAGAATGTCGATTTCGAATCAACTTTTTTTTATTCTTTCAATAGGACTGTGTAAAGCTCATGTTAACTTTAGAAATTTAGTTAAGGTAAATGTGGATTGTACAAAATCTAAGTGGATTAATGTAATGACACTTCTGTAATGACAACAATTAGTGATGTACAAAAGAGGTAAATATTTCCTTTTTGAACAAAAATTAATACAAGTGAAAATGCATCATAACATATATTACTAACTACACAATCAATTTCATCACAATCAACTTAAAAAAACATCACTATTATTCAATCAACATATCTTATAAAGATAACATAAGAAAGCTACCCACCCAACCTATCCTACATGGTTAGAACCTCTAAGACAAATAAGAAACGCTCAAGTCCAGGATTCATCCAATTGATTTTGACCACTTAACGTCTTAGCAAAGGTGTAACAACCCCGCTGTTACGACGACAAAAGCAATACACACCAGGTAATTTTTATTTTATTTTAATGTTGCGCTAGGAAGTATACATCACAGTTTAGTAATTACCACATTGACACATAGTGGAATATATAAATGAAACAACATTAACGCATTAACAACGATTGCGGCGCAAAGTCGACACATCATTGTCATGAATGACGATACCCATATCGACACAATATCACAATAAAAAGAATCCCTTAATTAGTGAGTTTGTACAATTAATTATGACACATGTGCATTACGAATCAATCGCTCAACTCTGCTTATAGGGACAATCATCAGATAATGCCAAGGAAACAAGGTAATAAAAAAATAATAATTTCTATCAAGGCGCAAAATATCTAGACACCTATTCTTCAACATATACCAAGGCACAAGGTAAAATTTATTAGATTAAGGAACAAATGAAAATAATCAATCAATCCAAATTCACCGTTTAATAAAGGCGCAATGTAGTCAACATAAATTCCAATGCCTACTCCATGGAGCGTGAGAAGTATAACATCAATAACAATCAGTCCTCACAATACATTCCCTTGAGTAGGAAGTAAATAACTAAACGATATTCAAAACAAAGAAATTTGTGGCGCACCAGACATCTAACCACTGGAGTAACCAATTTCTAACCCATTCAGGAAACATCAGTAATCTCGGTGCGATAGAAATCTAGTTAT
Source organism: Picea engelmannii (assembly GCA_009831015.1). NCBI lineage: Eukaryota > Viridiplantae > Streptophyta > Pinopsida > Pinales > Pinaceae > Picea > Picea engelmannii. The sequence goes on from ML779468.1 coordinate 1,216,557, forward strand.
ATGTCCATCAAGAAATAACAATTTAATGGCACCCGTAGTACGTGTCAAATCAATATTTGTTACAGTAAAAATAATTCACGCAAGAAATCCAATCTCTATAGCAAGCACCCCTTTCAATTAAATTTAAAGCATGCAATAAGTCTTAGGTCCACATAATCATTTACTTACACTATATAATCATGTGCACGAGAATTCTAACTTCTAATTAATCTCATCATCAAGGTAGAGCACAAGGAAAACTAAACTCCCAATTCAACATGCATTATTAAGCTTAGGCGCAAAGTATTATTCAATTAAATCAGTACGCGCATCCCATCTACTAACTATACACCTCTTGGGCAATGCAAATTTTAGGCGCAAGAGACATTATTCATTATTCATGGCGCAACATCTTCAATTAACACGCTAAAAAAAATTGTATCAGGTAAAAAAATATCTAAAACATATTTCTATGCACTTCTTTTATGAGGTAAAGGACCAACAAGGATAGGTGATAAAGGTGGATATCCCAATAAACCAAGCATTAATTTGGAAGAAGGTGATTGCAGTAACCATAAGTCACATAGTACGGATCAACGAAAAAGATTACCCTTTAATAGTCGGAGTTAATATCCTAGTTCCAGGGTTGAATAAATATGAATTCCACCTATCACAAGGAAAATCCAAGCACCATTAAACATCGACAAGGTAACTACATCCTTGATCGCATGCAAAATCTGGGGTAACCCTGTTAAGAACCAAAGACTAATCTGCAAATATACTTCAGAAATAACAAAGAATAAACCATAAACCATTCACCATAACATGAACACAAGAAATAGAGAAAACCCTTGAGGTAGGGCAACACCATACAATGGATCCTATTATGGAAGGGATCCTATCCTGTTCACTTGCCTCTTCGAGGGGGCATCCTCCTATTGAGCTACCGCTCCAAACACAATATTTCTCTTCATGTCTCATTACATTGCTTGAGCCCCTTTATATAGTGCTACCATCACCTAAGAACATTCTAGATGAGGAATCTTCTAGAAGTAGAACCTTCTAAGAAGTCCTCTTACATTTATTATATCTAACAACCATAGTGAGCCTTATTTAATAATATAGTGGACCTAGTCCACCTTACATTAAATGACCTCCACTATTATCACTATGGGCCCTCTGGGCCCCCCTACTACCTCTCTAGCTACCTTACATTCCATCCCCCTTATGAAAGCGTTGTCCTCAACGC
>ML779468.1:1217834-1228237 GCA_009831015.1 Picea engelmannii
TAAGAAGATCCATCCACATAGTGGAAAAGGGTCGTAGCAGAATCTGGGAGGAATAATACCACTGTAGAATATGTAGACTGAACGCTAGTAACTAGCTCCTGATGTGGGACATTGATTTTCTCTACAGAAGGTGGAGTGGAGTCGTCAAATAAAATATGGAAGTGGTTGTCATCCCAGAAATGACAACTATCCATATACCAATCAGCACAATCATCCTCAAAATCATACCAAGCATATATTTCTTGATTATATGCATTCATGAGACCCTCCATAAGAAATCTCTCCTGCATGTTATTCAATGAATCTTGAATACTACGAAAACTATCATTGAGACCATCTGTGATGATATTTGTGAGGCTGTCTGTGAGGCCTTGTGCTAACACATCCAATCTAGCATCCACTTGGGCTTTGAATGATTCAAGAATTTCTTTCAAGGTTTGAGATGAAATAGCCATCTGAGTACCCTATGAACTCTTCGGTCCTGCAGCCGTCACGAAAAAACTCAAAAAAATAGACCCAATAAGTTTCGGCATAAAATCGCGGTTTTTTCTGGAAAAACCCTAAAAAACTGTTGAAGTTAAAATGCTCATAACTTCACTTCAAGGACTCCGTTTCAGCTGATTTTTTTTTTGAAATTGGGTGAAATTGTGAGAGGAACTCAGATCTGTAATTTGTTTGAGAAAATTCAGCCTCCAGCTTCTACAAAAACAAAAACAAATCGCGCCGCCGTCCGCAGAAAAACCTCGAAAATTGCAGATTTTAAAACCTCAATATCTTGACCTTCCGAACTCCGTTTTGGATGATTTTTTTTTTCAACTTGGGTGTTTTTCTGAGAGGAACTCATATATACAACTATTTTCTGCAAATTTTGCATAGAAACATACTGAAAATTTCTGGAATGTCGCGGCCCTCTTTTTTCTTCTCCGAAAAAAAAATCTGCAAAAATAAAAAATATTTGCCCACAACTCCGGCCAAGGAAAGTGCTCTGATACCACTTGATAAGAACTTATATCAGATCTACAAATATAATTCAGAAATAACCAAGAATAAACTATAAACCATTCACCATAACATGAACACAAGAAATAGAGAAAACCCTTGAGGTAGGGTAACACCATACAATGGATCCTATTATGGAAGAGATCCTCTCCTGTTCACTTGCCTCTTCGAGGGGGCATCCTCCTATTGAGCTACCGCTCCAAACACAATAATTCTCTTCATGTCTCATTACATTGCTTGAGCCCCTTTATATAGTGCTACCATCACCTAAGAACATTCTAGAAAATGAATCTTCTAGAAGTAGAACCTTCTAATAAGTCCTCTTACATTTATTATATTTAACTACCATAGTGAGCCTTATTTAATAATATAGTGGATCTAGTCCACCTTACATTGAATGACCTCCACTACTATCACTATGGGCCCTCTGGGCCCCCCCACTACCTCTCTAGCTACCTTACATTCCATCCCTCTTATGAAAGCGTTGTCCTCAACGCTTGATGTACAACCATATACCAGGGTCCCATGGATAATTGTGGACCATAATGTTGAAGAAGACTGAAGGACCAAAGTCCCATATAGAAAGGAAATCCACCATGCTGAAGTAGTCCAACCACCATTGTAAGCCTGGGTCTCATGTCCAAGTGCTCATGTGAACTCCTCGTAGAAGATTTTGGAACCCAATAACCAACTCCAAATGATGCTCCAAAGACTGACACCTATCACGTGGATCCAAATAAGAAGATCCATCCACATAGTGGAAAATGGTCGTCGAAGAATCTGGAAGGAATAATACCACTGTAGAATATGCAAACTGAACGTTGGTAACTAGCTCCTGATCTGGAACATTGATGTTCTCTACAAAAGGTGGAGTAGAGTCATCAAATAAAATATGGAAGTGGTTGTCATCCCAGAAATGACAACTATCCATACACCAATCATCACAATCATCCTCAAAATCATACCAAGCATATCTTTCTTGATTATATTCATTCATGAGGCCCTGCATAAGAAATCTCTCCTGCATGTTATTCAATGAATCTTGAATACTACGAAAACTATCATTGAAGGTGCCTCTGAGACTGTCTGTGAGGCGGTCTGTGAGGCCATGTGCAAATGCATCCAATGTGTGAAACAATTGGAATTTAAATGATCCAAGAATTTCTTTTTGAGAAGAAATAGTCATCTGAGCATCCTATGAACTCACCCAATAAGTTACGGTAGAAAATCGCAGTTTTTTCTGGAAAAACCCTAAAAAACTGTTGAACTTAAAATGCTCATAACTTCACTTCCCGGACTGCATTTCGGCTGATTTTTTTTTTGAAATTGGGTGAAATTGTGAGAAGAACTCAAATCTGTAATTTATTTGAGAAAATTTGGCCTCCAAATCCTACAGAAAATAAAAATAAATCGCGCCGCCGTCTGCAGAAAAAACCCTGAAAAATTACAGATTTTAAAACCTCAATATCTTGACCTTCCGAACTTCATTTTGGACGATTTTTTTTTTTTAACTTGGGTGTTTTTATGAGAGGAACTCAGATATACAACCATTTTCTGCAAATTCTGCATAAAAATATACTAAAAATGTCTGGAATGTCGCGGCCCTCTTTTTTCTTCTCCAAAAAAAAATCTGCAAAAATAAAAAATATTTTCCCATAATGTATTCCCAAGGAAAGTGCTCTGAAACCACTTGTTAAGAACCTGAATAGATCTACAAATATAATCACCACAAATACAGAATATATCCACAAAGCAATATAGAATAAACCACACTTTATTATTACCAAATCCTTAAGGTAGTTGGATGTAATAAATGTGAGAAGGTTCTCTAGAAGGTTCCTAGGAGATAGGGAGAGCTATATAAAGAAGTCTAGGCAATGTAATGAAACATAGTGAAGAATATTGTGATTGTACAAGCAAGGATCGCTTGAGGAGTTTTATCCTTCCATAAGGATTAATATATGGTGTTACCCTACCTCAAGGGTTTTCTCTATTTCTTGTGTTCATGTTATGGTGAATGGTTTATGGATTATTCTTGGTTATTTCTGAATTATATTTGCAGATCTGATATAGGTTCTTAACAAACCCAACCTAAATTTAATTAATACCCAACTCAATGAGGAAAACAATCAATCAAGTTAAGCAATAACCTACCCATCGAAATACATTAAGAAAGACAAATTCTTCTAAACAAATTCACCCATAATTAAAGACGCTGAGTTAAAAGCTCATGCACGCTTAGTGAAAAACGCTAGGAGTTGGAGAAATATGAGGGAAGGACCATCAGTAAAAATCGTTGAGCTGGCAAGGGAAACACAAAGCTTTAAGGGCAAGTTACTGAGAAGAAAAAGAATCTCTGAGCATGTAATAATGTAAGATGAAATCGCTGAGCTTGATGGAAAAAGAGCGCTAAGTAAAAAGGTGAATTTCTTGGGCCTTTAAAAACTCTCTAACTATGGGCGAAATCAACGCTTGGAAGGCAAGAAAAAATTTCTAAGGAAAGAAGAACAGTAATCAAGCAAAGCTTCAAATGATATGGCGGTGCCTGGTAACTTAACCTGAGAGAAGGAAAAACTTGGTCGCTCATCGCTTCTGCTTCAATTAAACATTTCAGGATCGATTCTCAATCATTAAGAATCCTTCTTACTCTTGCTATAGACGCTCCTAATGTTTTCACAGCCAAGGGTAGTCTGCTATAGTTTTGTTTTTTTTACAGTTTCATTGGTGACAGTCAAGAGCTCCTTCGGATGATGGTTTGGAAGATTTGTATCCGTGTCTGCAACACTCTATTTCCTTTCTCCACGGTCAGGGAGAAAGGAAATTAGCTCATGTAAGAGATGTTGGAGGTCGAAATTATGGAGGACTTCTATCCATACCACATGATCAAAACCTTCCTGCACTAAATAGATTTTGACCACATGATCAAAACCTTCGTGCACTTTGCAAACCCATTTAAAATAATTAAGAAGATCCAAAGCATATTAAGAAAAAATAACTAGAATTCATATACCCACTTACTTATACCAAATAAATACTTTTAAGAAGATCAATAATAATAAGTAAATGATAGAATTCAAGCTGCCCTAGATATCCATTTAAAATAATTAAAGTAAGACCCAAGTCCTTTTAACAATATATAAAGAACTCATTACTAACTTACAATCCATTAAAATTAAGAAAACCCAAGTCTTAATTAAACAATAAGTAAAGCACTCAATGCTAACTTACATATCCATTTAAGAATTTAGGAAGATCCAATATTAATTAACAATAAATTATTTAGATGCTAAATTACATTTCCATAGTCAAGAAACAAAGAAGGAGTTCCAGAATCTATCCCATCCCTTGATCCGGTGTGCAGAATAATCCGACATTTGTTCCAGAACTTAATCCGACACTCGCTCCAGACCTTAATCTGACACTCAATCTAGACCTTAATCCGACACTTAATCTGGTCCTGTATTCGGCACTAATTTATGATAGTTTAAATTAAATTCAATGTGTAACAAAAATGATTTTATTAATTGTATAGGCTTAGAGGAAGGGACAATAAATTTGATGCAGGGCCTATCAAGAAGTGGCAGTGACAGGTAAAATATAAGTGAATGTGTGTAGGCCAAGCCAATCAATACAATCACAAATACACCCCTCTCATAGTTAGCTCTGTGAATGTTACCACTGTTTTAGAAATGAGGAAAAATCATTACAAACATCATCTAAATGGAAATGGGTAAACCCGACATGAACAGGCTAATTGACACTGTTATTTTCTAAGTGAGACGTTTCCATACAAACCTAATCCAACCATGGATCTGACACCTATTGTGATGCCTGACCCGACACTTGTTCTGTACCTTGAAACATAACTAAATTTATGATAAATTCGAAATAAAATCAACAAGAAGAAAATAAAATTTCAGTAATTATTAATATTTAATAGACATGACAATAGTTTAATACCAAACACTTAGGAAGTCAAATTACTATTTTAGCCCCCAAATTCATTCCAAAAATTATAATACTATCAAATGTAAAATTCAGAATATAGAAATAAACATAACAACAATCGCTCAATTAGATTCTGGGATTGTTTTCTAAAATATAGAAAGAAAATACACAACTACATAGCTTCAATATTTTACAACAATAACTAAAGAACAATTTTAGAAGCTTCTACAGGTTTGGGCAGCATAAAACCCAATTTTCTTTCCAGAAAAGTATAAAAAAAAATCTTAAAATTTAATCATTCAAATGCAATTTGCTTGTAAGACCCTATGGGACAGTAAATACAAATTTAAAATACACCTACAACAAGCCAAGAGAATTCTATTGGGTATGTATTTTAAGATACAAATCAAACCCCCTTTCGAAATTGGTTAAAGTAAAGGGATACGATTGAAAGTCAAACACAAGGCAAAGAAAACGAAGGTTCCAAACAGAGCACTGACATCTCTAAGATGGTTGCATAAATTCTCAAATTGTTTACAAAGGAAAATATATGTTGAGATCTTACGACTTCAACAATCATAACCAAAATCCCTTTTTCCAAAATAAATTAAATTACTCAAGAAGAAAGCAACTAAGGAATTTGAATATAGTAAGAAACACACTAATGGAAGTTCATTATAGAGGAAATCATTACTCATAAATTGCCAAACCCAAACTTATATAAAATTCCATTCTCTCGAATATATGATCCATTCCACTGCCTAAATTCACAACTTATATAGACTGATAATTTAAATTAAAAATATAATATGCTAAAAAATGGAAACGATCAAGAAATTTGTACTCGATTTTGCATATATCAACTAGCAGCCATTATTCCTTTGAGAAATGAAAAGACAAAAATTATCAAAATTTTCTTCTAGATCTCAACCAAGAAGGAACTTGCCAATCCAAACTTAGAATTGCAACATAATTTAGGTTGGATTTGTAAATCTCTTATTACACAATAAAATATTAATGCAATTACATATCTCAAATGAAAATACTGTAACCGATGATGAAGAATCGAAGATGTTCTTCAACAAATGACTCTTCTTCCTTTCTCTCTCTTTCTAATCATTGAGACTTCACCGGTACCACCAAACCAATGCTAGGGGTACTCTTCTTCCCCCTTATCCCCCCAATCCGCAAAGGGTCCAAGCACAAAAACCAAAAATACTATAGCACCAAGTTTTCCTCGCAAGGGAGAGACACCACTCTATCCTCAAACTTGGTCACCCAACTCTCACAAGTAAAATAAAATCCCAAAATGATTTTGGCAGCATAACTTTACCAATAACTAGTGTGTCATTTTCCATCTAGACGAATTTCTTTCTAGGAATTTCCTCGCTGACACATGTCCACATGCACAATTAATTAACTTTTTAATCAAATAAATTATGATTATTCACCCTCACACTTGTCACTCTCTCCCCAAGTTTCACAAGTAAATACATATTTTATTTTAATTAAAAGTCACTTTCCCTCACATTTCCCAAATCTGTTCCTTAAATTGCTCTTAGTTGTCTCTTTACTCCCTATATTCTCATTTAATGAATGTCTCCTTACTAAATATTAGTTAGAGTTAAAATATGAGTATTCTTCTAGTTTGACTAGTGGTAGCTAGACTCTTGATACCATCCTATGTGTACATCTATTCTCTCATACTTTATTTCTTTCTTATTTTAAAATTCTCTTTTAATATTTTTTTGCACACATGTACATTACATCAATTCCTTAGATTTATCTCACTTTTCTTTAGATTGATTTCTCTCTAATCTTTTAATTTATTTAACATTTTATTTTAGTCACTAATTAAACTTAAAACTAGGCTTAGTCTTAGAATAGGATTAGACTTTTATTGAGATTTATAATTAATAAAATTACTCATTAATTAATTATTTTAAATCCGACAATGTCAAATTAATTCATTTTTTCTAAGCCACCTAGATTCATTCACTCAAGTTTTTAAAATACATGACATGCCCCTCAATACGCACCTCCATGATCCAAGGGTGCCACTTGCCTTTGAATAGTTTTGGTAGTCGTCCAACCATTGGAGTCAACACTCCACTTGGGCGACCTTATGAGAGACTAAGGGCTTATAAGGAATAAGGAATCTTCCTTATTGCGTACCTCTTAGAAATGTTTATGCGTGATTGTCTCAGTATACTCTCAATACATCGTGGACCACTGAAAGTAGGTAATCATTAACCTACAATTTGATCCATGGAGGAAGTTCTAGTAGGTTGTGATAGGGACATTTCCACAAATCTCCCTCAATATCTGGTTTTTGTGCAGATCCCCTTTACTCCTTATGTGAGTCTGATTAGCAAGCATCGTCATCCTGCATCCATTGAAAAAAAACTGTCACTGATCCATATACATAATCATATCAAATAAATCATATGTCACATATGCATAAAATCAATACCCAAACCCAACACAATCCACTCCTTGACTCAATCCGAAGTCCAAGGTAGTCCATTGATGCGATCGACATCCACAATCTGTTAACTATCCTACACACTCAAGGAAAACCCGTCAATAGCAATTGTCAATACATATATCAAGTAACAATAAATCAAAACCCATGAACATCATCATGTAAAATCCAAAGTCGAAACAATAACACTATACTATAACCAGATCACTTGCATGAAAGTGTGCTCAAGGAATAAGTCAATAACATGTGCTCAGTAGAGAGGGATGTTACATACACCTCGTCTTGGTTTAAACATCATCCTGAAGTTGTACATTATATAAAATGCAGTAAATGAAAGTATCTGACAATATCTATATGTAAAATCTATAGACAAAGTAAGGAAACTGTTGACGCATATCATATGCATTCTCCCAGTTAGCCGAGTGTGGAATATAATTGTCCCACTAGACCTTGAATTGATCAACTATTTTACGTCATAGTTGTCTAATGTGATGGTCCAAAATGCATATTGGATCCTTCGTAAGAGCACCCTCGTACAACACCTGCAAATAAATCATGTCAATCACATGTGTAGGATCACTAACATAATGTCTCAACGAATATACATGAAACAAATTGTGGATACACTTCAAATAATCAAGAAAGGCTAGTCGATAAGCCATGGTTCCTTTCTTTTCCACAACTTAGAAAGGTCCCACAAACCTTGGAGAGAGTTTATCACCCTTTCCAAACTTGATAGAACTCTTGTGCAATTTCACCTGTAAGAAAACTCAATCACAAACTTCATTACTGTGGTCAATGTGATGCGCATCGACATAGCTCTTATGTCGATCTTATGTTTAGTTAATCATTTGTATTATCAAATGGACTTGTTCTTCCATTTCTTAGATCACTTCTGGTCCTACCAGGATCCTATCCTCAAGTCGATCCCAGCTCAATGGTATCCAACATGGTCACCCATAAAGAAACTCAAACGGTGTCATCTTAATGGTACTTTTATAGTTGTTGTTGTTTACAAACTCTACTAGTGGAAAGAAATCTTCCCAACATTTATGTTGGTCCATTACATACATATACAAAATATCTTCCAAAATTTGGTTCATTCTTTCTATCTTCCCTTCTTTCTTAGGGTGATGTGATGTACTAAATTTCAGTTGTGTTCCCAAAGCCTCTTGGAAACTAGTCCAAAATTGTCCTGTGAACACCGATCCTCAATCGGATATTATCCTTATTGGTACACCATGTAACCTTACAATATTGTTGACAAAAAATCTAGCTATGTATGGCGCCCGATATGTCGTACGTATAGGAATAAAATGTGCACTCTTCCTCAGTGTGTCAACTACCATGAAAATCGAGTCATGTCTCTTTGCTGTCAGTGAAAATCCAACTATAAAGTCCATTGAAATGACCTCCCATTTTTATTCTGGAATGACATGTGGTTGTAGTAATCCTCTCGAATGTCTATGTTTAGCTTTCACTTCCTGACATTCTAGACATATTTCCACGTAACTAACTATGTATGCTTTCATTCCCTTATAGAAGAATAAAGGCTTAAGGTTTTCCTTCATCGTCGTGACTCCCGGATCAGCCATGTACAGTGCGTGATACACTTCAACTAAGATGGAACTTCATAATTTTTCATTAGGAGACATGTAAATCCTTTCATTATACCTCATCAGTTTGTCATTGTCCAATGTATAATCTGTTCATCACACAATAATGCTTCAGTTATGAATCAGTTAAGTGAAACGGGCTTATGATGACGAATCGGTTAGCGTTTTAGTTGCCAATACAGATGTCTTCGGATTTCCCATTGGAAGGGGAAGTTGAATCGTGAAGGAATTGTGTATAAAAGAAAATGAAGAAGATCGAATCGGGTTGATTGTTCTAAATGAAAAATGTGTAAACAGTAAGAAAAAGAAGATGAGCAGAGGAATAGCAAGAAGTGAAGGAACTGTGCAGAGTGAGAACAGAAGAAGAGCAACATGATGGACAGAACAGAAGCAGAGCAGAATGATAGAAGATATGATACAGAGCAGACCTGTTGAATAAGAGAAGAGTAGCAGAACAGTGAACAGAAGACCAGAATTAAAAAACAAAGAAAGACTGGTAAGAACTGATTTATCTGTAAAGTTGAATGTGTATTTAACCATTAATATTTAAGGGAGGTTGGGAGGTGCTCGGGAGGAATGTTTTCCTCAGAGGTTCAAGTGGGAGCTTGAACACAGGAAGTTGTAGCTTCCATCTGGTAGTAGCCAGAGAAACTAGGGTGGCAGGGTGGTGCTAGGGAGAACAGGTGTTCTCTGTTATGCAGGTTGGAGCCTGTGTAACTGGAAGTTGGTGCTTTCATCCAGTTGGTGCTGGAACATTCAGGAAGTTGGTGCTTCCATCCAGTTGGTACTGGAATACTCAGGGAGTTGGTGCTTCCTTCTAGTGGGTGCTAGAGAAAACAGAGAGTTGGTGCTCTCAACAAGTTGTAGCTTGTAAAAAAGAGGTAGCAGCCTCACATTGAGTTGGTGCTCAATTGTAAATGATGTACAGAACTGCAAAAGACTACCTATCATTTCGAAGAAGAAGAGGTTTTCTCCCTTTATGGGTTTCCTCGTGAAAATCTGTCTCTGTGTGTATTTTATGTGTGACTGATGATCTTTACTCTTACTGTCCATATGTTGTATGTTGGTAGATGACACATGAAGAAATCTTAATAATTGTTTAAAAGGCATAAAATTGTTTAATCTTATAAACAACTGATTCACCCCCCCCCTCTCAGTTGTTTTAGTATTTCCAACAATTGGTATCAGAGCGGGTTCCTTTTATTTAAAGGAAGATCTGTAAGCTTAAACATGACGAGTCATGAAGGAACTTCAGCTTCTAAGCCTCCTCTGTTTGATGGAACAAATTTTGCCTTCTGGAAGATTAGAATGAGAACATATTTAATGGCCTTGGGTGCTGATGTTTGGGATGTAGT
>ML779468.1:1243156-1264871 GCA_009831015.1 Picea engelmannii
TAGACAGTGGATGTTATTCACACATGACCGGGGATCAAGACAAATTCATCAGCTTGAAGAGAAAGGGTGGCAATGTTGCATTTGGAGATGACTCATTTGCCAAAATACTTGGAGAAGGTGTAGTAGAGCTTGGAAGAAAAAATATAAAAGCAAAGAATGTTCTATTGGTTGAAGACTTGAATCATAATCTACTTCGTGTTAGTAAAATGTGTGATCAAGGATACACTCTTACGTTTGATTCCCGAAAATGTAAAATCAGAGAAAATAACTCAGGAAGATTGGTTGCAACTGCAACAAGAAGACCGAACAACATATACATCCTAGACATGAAGAAGAGAGAGAATACAAAAGCCACACAAAAGGATTCTAAGGAAGAAAATGTCCCAAAGACCAAAAATAAGGATGAAGTATTATTGAGTGCCACATGTTCAGGGGGAGCAACCCCAAAGAAGAGAGTTACATGTTTCCATTAAACTCAGGGGGAGCAGCCCTAACCTTTTCCATTGATGTCAAAGGGGGAGAAAAATTGGGATCATGATGATAGGGGGAGCATGAGTGTTTCCATGAACAACAAAAGGGGAGATTGTTGGAAGATTGGTTGTTGTCATTGATGTCAACCCTAGTCATGGTTTTTGGACCGCAAGATTCATAAAGGTATTTGGACATGAAGAACAATGCACATGCATATAAAACACCCATGTGACGCAGACCCTATCAGCTCCTCGGGACCGAGATCCTCTCACAGGATCATTCTATATGCCCTTCAAGCCGAATTGGGTCTTTTGGATTCTCTGCTGGAATCTCCCTTCAAATCGATCCACAGGTTCTTTTTCGCGGTTCACGATTTCATGAGTTCGCGAGTTGAAACTCCGAGCCTTCTTCCTCCAATTTCACGATACCTGAGACAACGAAATGGTTATGGCTCCCCTTTTGTCAGTGCCCTCCTTGCACGACCGTCAGCTAGGCTAAGCACTAACACCTTTCACCTATCGTGTCTTCACGAGTTCAAATGTCAAGCCTTGCCCCCTTTCTTTCCCAAACCTCCGAGAGGAGAGATTGTACTTTTCTCCTCTCGTTCTCGCTTCTCACGACTTCACGAGTCGAGGGCTCGAACCTTCATTCCCTTTTTTCCCGAGTCCCCAAGACGCGAGAGGTCAACGAGGTGTTGAATCCTCCAAATGTGTGACGCATGTCTGCTAGTTTAATTCCTGGGTCCACTATGCAGTTATGCCACGTGTCCCTCGTGTTGTCTCTCGGCACTTCGCGAATTCACTCCTCACAACTTGGAGCACCCAAAATTTGGTCTTTCACCTTGCGAAACCCTGAATTCGCGAGATCCCTAGATCTCTGCCACCTGTCCTCTTCCGATGGAAAGTTTAGATTACTTTGTGACTTCGCGAATCTCGCTACAAGGCCTTTAGTTCTCCTGCTCACAAAACCCTGAAACGTTGAAATGCTTGGACTCCGGCACATGTCCAAGTACTAGCCCCCACTACGATACTTTATTCCTTGTCGGGGTTTCAGACTTTCATGATTTCGCAAATCCAAACGTCGAAGCTTCGGTCCTTCGACCCACGAATTTCTGAAATGAACTTGCAGGGGTAGATCCAATGGTCCACGTTGATCTTGATTAATGGCTCTGGTTTCCCTCAAGCTTGTGCTTCAAAATAGAAACCACCCTAATATCCCCGCTTGTCTACAAGATCTAACGGCTCGTGGGACTTCGTGAATTCTCCACGGAGAATTACGACCGTCCTTCTCTTCCTTGAGAATTCCTACGAATTTAACAAAAGTTTCTTGCGCGGATATTAACCTCTTGCAGCACGACGTTGCTGCACCTTCTCAATGCTCCAAGGCACAAACCTCCGGTGCTTCCCTTCAACAACTTCTAAGGCTCTAACCTTTTCGATTTTCCTCCACAACTCCTAGTCTTTGAGAAGACTCATGCACGCACTCCTTGCAGAAACTCTTCAATACTTCCAAGTATTAAATTCTTCGACTCTGTACACTCTCTACAGTAGTAGTCCTTCAACAATTTCTCAGGTTCACAAACTCTAAGACTTTACTCAGCCTACGCACACATTGCACGGCTCCTGTACTCAATTTTCACTTCTGCAAGAATGAGAACAGTGTTATCTCTCCTGAGCTTGCAAAGACAAACTCTGACTTCTGTCAACGCACACCTTGCGGACAATTTCACTGCACTCCTTGAAGGAAAACTCTTTCTCAGATAGAGAAACAATTGAAACTCATTCTTTTCTCTCCCTCTCTTTAGATTTCAGACATTCAATATGAAATCATACATTCACGCAGCAAAGAAAAATGCATAACAGAGGGTAAACAAACACATATAAATCAGCATGTGCAACACAGAAAGCAATTGGACACCATGAGTCTGAACTAAAGATCTTTGTATTAATCCAAAACTTCTGTACATGGGGTTTACTCTACACAGCTCTTTGCTTCTACTCTCCTATGTTCTCTTCTCATAATGCTGCTAATTGTTACAATAATACAAGGGAGGGTGTCTATATCCCGTTTCCCTCTTTGCTCCTAAAACTTTCTAATCTAGGAATTCAATTCTATCTACTTACATTCATTAACTTAAATGCCTTCACCTAATACAGACGAGAGTGGGACACTCAAGGTCTATTTACAAATCAAGAAGTACGCCTCTATTTAACAATCTCATTTAAGTCTAGCATATCCACTTCAAAAACATTCAAACAATTCATCATGTGCTCAAAATGCGTTGGTGTGTACCCCACACTCGCTTGATGTTGGCGATGCTCCTGCATCATACTCCCTCGCTTGAAAATTTTCATGGGATCCTATCCATGAGCTCTCACATGGTCTGTCCATGCTTCTGGATCTCTGCTTCATTTTCCTAGCTGGCATCTTCAACTGGATGTCCTTTCCACTTGACCAAGTATTCAAAGTATTCTTTTCTTCTGGTCCTCTGGATAACTCTCTTGTCCAGTATGCTTTCCATCTGTGGCTTCTTTGCAACTAGCATCTGTTTTGTCCACTAAACTTCTGGTTGTTCATTACCTACTTCTTGTTCCTCAACTTTGTAAGGGTACAAATCTGAGACATTGAATATTAGAGAAACTCTGATCCCATCAGGTAATTCAATCTCATAAGCATTTGCCCCAAATTTCTTCAAGACCTTAAATGGTCCGATCTTCTTCATCTTTAGTTTGTTATATGTCCCCTTCGGGAATCTTTCCTTTCTCAGATGTGCCAGAATCAAATCACCAACCTCAAATTGAAGTTGTCTCCTGTGTTGATTTGCTTTGTGTTTATACTCTTGGCTCGAGTTTTTCAATCACTCCTTCACCTGGCTGTGAAGTTCCTTCATCGCCTTTGCAAAATCCTCTGCACTAGCACTCCTAGTTGCATTCTATTCTGAATCTCTCAATTCAGAAACTCCCCTTGGCTGTATCCCATAAACAATTTGAAATGGACTTTTCCTTGTGCTTCTATTTAGTGAGTCGTTATACGCAAATTCCGCCTGTGGCAGAATATTGTCCCACTAACTGTGGTGTTCTCTCACCAAGCTCCTCAACAAGTCTCCCAAACTTTTGTCTGTCCATCCATCTGAGGATGATAATCTGAACTGAACGATAAGTTTGTTCCCAGCTTCTTCGATAAGGTTCTCCAGAAGTGTCCTACGAACTTAGTGTCTCGATCCGAAACTATGCTCCTTGGTAAGCCGTGAAGTCGAATGACTTCTTTGAAAAACAGGTTCGCAATGTGAGTTGCGTCACTAGTTTTCTGACATGGAATGAAATGTGCCATTTTGGAAAATCTATCCACTACCACAAAGATTAATTCAAACCCTCTTTGTGTTCTTGGCAACCCCAATATGAAGTCCATGCTGACTGCATCCCACGGCCTGTCAGGTATGGGTAACGGTTGATAAAACCCTGCATTTTGCATTTTTCCTTTTGAATGCTGACAAATTCTGCATCTGTCCACGAATCTTTTGATGTTTGCTCTCATTCCTGGCCAATAATATGACTCATTTAACTTTGAGAATGTCTTGTCATGACCAAAATGTCCGGCCAATCCTCCACTATGTTTCTCCTTCAACAAATTCTCCCTCATGGAGCATTTTGGAATACAACATTGATTGCCCCTGAATAATAATCCATCATGGATCATGTATTCTATCCATTGTCTTATGTCCTTGAGAATTGGATTATCAGTTGCTTCATACGCCTCCTTAAAATCTGGATCATGTCTGTACATGTCCTTGAAATCATCAAAACCTAGTGTTTTGACTCTGAATTCCTGTAATAGCAAACATTTCCTGCTCAAAGCATCAACAACTTTGTTAGTAGTTCCAAAAATATGCTTAATTACAAAGGTAAAGTTATGCATGTATTCAACCCATTTTACATGTCTTTGATTCAACTTTTCTTGTTGAGTCACAAATTGCAAAGCATGATTGTCAATGTATAAGACAAACTCCTTAGGAATTAAGTAATGTCTCCACTTCTTCAATGCGTGGATAATAGCATAGAACTCCTTGTCATACGTGGAGTATTTCACTTTTGCTTCATTTCACTTCTCATTGAAGTATGTCATCGGCCCGTCTTCTTGGCTCAAGACTACCCCTATTGCAAACCCACTTGCATTACATTTTACCTGAAATGTCTTTGTAAAATCAGGCAACACCAAAATTGGTTGTTCTGTGATTTTCTTCTTCAACAAATTGAATCTTTTCTCAGCCTCTTCTGGCTAGTGAAAATACTTGTGTCTCTTCTTCACTGTGTCCATCATCGGTGCACTAATTCCATTGAAATTCCTGATGAACTTCCGGTAGAAACTAGCCAATCCATGAAAAATTATCACCTCAAATATACTCGTCGGTGATGGCCAATTCTTAATTACCTCCACCTTATCTGGGTCCATCCTCAACTTATCTGCAGAAATAACAAAACCCAAATAAATGAAATCTATCTTCATGAATGAGGATTTCTTCATTTTTATCAGCAGCTTCTCTTGCTGTAGCCTCTTCATCACTGTAGCCAAATGTTCCATATGCTCTGCCTCTGTTTTACTGAAAACCAGTATGTCATCAAGATACACAATGACAAATTTTTCGATGAACTCCTTTAGGACTTCATTCATCAACCTCATGAAAATACTCGGCATGTTTGTTAAGCCAAACAACATAACAAGCCATTCATACAACCCTTCATTAGTCTTGAAGGTTGTCTTCCATTCATCACCTTCCCTCATACGAATTTGGTGATATCCACTTTTCAAATCAATATTTGAAACAAATTTAGCCCCACTTAAGAAATCCATCAAATCATCCATCCTTGGCAATGGAAATTTGTACCTGATGGTTATCTTGTTGATCGCCTCGAGTTAGTACACATCCTCCAGCCTCCGTCTTTCTTTGGACTGAGTACTATCGGAACAACACATTGACTCAAGATTTCTCTGACCAAACCTTTGTCCATTAAATCCTGGACCTGTCTTTTGATTTCTTCATTCTCCTGCGGTGTCAATTTGTACGATGCTTTGTTTGGTAAACTAGCTCCAGGTATGAGATCAATATGATGACTCACACTTTTGATTGGTGGCAACGAACAAGGTAGTTCGTCCACTACTATGTCAGCAAACTCTTCTAACAGTTTCTGAACCTCTTCTGGTAAATCATCTACCCTTGTACTGGTTAAAACAATCTTTGATTTCCTGACCACAATGAATTGTGGTTCCTCCTTCTTCTTAACCTCTGTAAGAAGTTCCTTCCCACTCATGAGAAGTACAGTGTTGCTTATTTCAGGTTTTATTTCTTTGTCCTTGATCGGCAACAACATGTGAGTTCTCCCATTTTTCTCTAGGGTGTATGTGTTCTTTCTCCCATCATGAATCACATTCCTATCATATTGCCACGGTCTACCCAACAATAGATGACAAACATCCATGGGAATGACATCACAGAGTATTTCATCCTTATACCCTCCTATTTTAAACTCAACTAAACATTGTTTAGTGACATTTACCTGATATCCTTTTTGTAACCATGAAACTCTGTATGGGCTCGGATGCTCAATCGTCTCTAGCTCTAGATTTTCTACCATTTCTGTAGAAACGAGATTATCTGTGCTACCACTATCCACAATGACCTTGCATACCCTATCCTTGGTTTTGCAAGTAGTCCGAAAAAGACTGTTTCTTTGCACTGGATTCTCCACCTCCTTCTCTGGCATTAAGAGAACTTTTCACATCATCAACGATCTTCCACCTTCAGCATCTTCTACCTCAACATTCCACCTATGTGCTTCGGTGATGTGAGTTTCACCACCTTCTTTCTTTTTGTCAGGACACTCATAAGATTTGTGTCCATTCTTTCCACATGTGAAGCATTTTACCACCCCACCTCTTCCTCTTCCTCTACCTTTGATACGAGGAAAAATGTTTGCATCAACATATTGACCTCTCTGTTCGATATGCTTCCCTCTCTGTGAACTTCCACCGCTCTCAGTTTGAGTTTGAGGTTTCTTCCAGTCTTCCTTGGGTTTCTGATTTCTATCCTGGGCAATTGATTTTCCTCTGGGTTGACTTCTTCCTCGACCTCTTTGACCCTGCTTTTGGCTCAGCTTCTATTAAGCTTTTAGAGCCATCTAATCAGCATCTTCCACCGTTCAAATGGTCATCATGCTCATCTCATCCTAAATGTCATATCTCAGACCATTCATATACCTAGCAACATTTTCATCATCACTTTCGCGATGACCTGCCCTGATGTTCAACCTATAGAATTCTTCGGTATATTCCTTCACTGTCATCAGTTTCTGTCTCAAATTCTGCATTCTTCAAAATAGAGTAATTTGGTAATCCCTGGGAATGAATTTCGCCTTCATCTTCGTGATCATCCTATCCCAACTTGTTATCTTCTGCTTGCCTGTGCAGTGTCTGTCAGCATGTAGCTCATCCCACCACAATGTTTCATGTCCTCTAAGTCTCGTGACAGCATGTTTGACCTTTTTGTCCTCCTCGACATCTTCATAGTCAAAATATGTGTCTAGAGCTCTAATCCAGTCTAGAAGCTCTTCGGCGTACAGGTTTCCCTCGTATACTGGAATATCCATTTTTGACTTAGCACCCATCCTTGCAACAGCCCTAATCAGGCATTCATTTTCTACATCTTCGGTTGTGACTTCTTCACTTTCATGTCCAACTTCATCTTCACTTTCGGAATCACTAAGATCCCCAATACCAGTTGTGCGCCTCTCTGTTGTCTCCATGTCCTCAAGTTGGGAGCATAGTTCACACATCTCTCTTTCTATGGCTGGATCAGGCATCTGCCTACCCCTTCTTCTTTGCATTTCCCTTTCCTCTGGTGGATCGGGTGTTTGCCTGTCCCTTCTTCTCGACGGCATGGTGAATCTTCCTTTTCCCTGCTACAGAAAGAAAATAAATCTTTCTGGGCTCTGATACCACTTAACACAGACCCTATCGGTCCCTCGGGACCGAGATCCGCTCACAAGATCGTTCTATGTGCCCTTCAAGACGAATCGGCTCTTTTGGATTCTCTGCTAGAATCCCCCTTCAAATCGATCCACAGGTTCTTTTTCACGGTTCGCGATTTCACGAGTTGAAACTCCAAGCCTTCTTCCTCCAATTTCGCGATACCCAAGACCGCGAAATGGTTATGGCTCCCCTTTCGTCAACGACCTCCTTGCATGACCACCATCTAGGCTAAGCACTAGCGCCTTTCGCCTCTCGCACCTTGGCGAGTTCAAATGTTGAGCCTTGCCCCCTTTTTTTCCTGAACCCCCGAGAGGCGAGATTTGACTTTTCTCCTCTCCTTCTCGCTTCTCGTGACTTCACGAGTCGAGGGCTCGAACCTTCGTTCTCTTTTCTCTCGAGTCTCTGAGATGTGAGAAGTCAACGGGGTGTTTACTCCTCCAAATGTGTGATGCGTATCTGCTGGTTTAATTCTTGGGTCCACTCTGCAGTTCTGCCATGTGTCCCTCGTGCTGGCTCTCAGCACTTCGTGACTTCGCTTCTCGCAACTTGGAGCACCCAAACTTTGGGCTTTCACCTTGCGAAACCTCAAATTCACGAGATCCCTATATCTCTGCCACCTGTCCTCCTCCGATGGATAGTTTAGATTACTTCGTGACTTCGCGAATATCGCTACAAGGCCTTCAGTTCTCCTGCTCACGAAACCCCGAAACGTTGAAATGCTACAAGGCCTTGTCAAAGTACTAGCCCCCACTACGAAACCTACCACCTTGTCGAGGTTTCGAACTTTCGTAATTTTTCGAATCCAAATGTCGAAGCTTAGGTCCTTCGACCCATGAATTTCTGAAATGAACTTTTAGGGGTAGATCCAATGGCCCACGTTGATCTTGATTAACGGATCTAGTTTCTCTTGGTCTTGTGCTTCAGAATAGTGGCCACCGTAATCTCCCTGCTTGTCTGGGAGATATGATGGCTCGCGGGACTTTGTGAATTCTCCACGGAGAATTACGACCGTCCGTTTGTTCCTCGAGAATTCCTGTGAATTTAACAAAGGTTTCTTGCACAGAACTTAACCGCCTGGAACACAACGTTGCTGCATCTTCTCAATGCTCCAAGGAACAAACCTCCGATGCTTCCCTTCAACAACTTCGAAGGTTCTAACCTTTTCGAGTTTCCTCCACAAATCTGAGTCTTTGAGAAGACTCCTGCATGCACTCCTTGCGACAACTCTTCAATACTTCCAAGTATTAAATTCTTCGACTCTGTGCACTCTCTGTAGCAGTAGTCCTTCAACAATTTCTCAGGTTCACAAACCCTAAGACTTTACTCAGCCTGCGCACACATTGCACGGATCTTGTGCTCAATTTGCACTTCTGCGAGAATGAGAACATTGTTATCTCTCCTGAGCTTGCAGAGACGAACTCTGACTTCTGTCAACGCACACCTTGCGGACAATTTCACTGCACTGCTTACAGGAAAACTCTTGCTCAGACAGAGAAACAATTGAAACTCATTCTATGCTCTCCCTCTCTTCAGATTTCATACATTCTATATGAAATGATACATTCACATAGGGAAGCAAAATGCATAATAGAGGGTAAACAAACACCTATAAATCAACATGTGCAACACAGAAAGCAATTGGACACCATGAGTCTGAATTAAAGATCTTTGTATTAATCCAGAACTTTTGTACATGGGGTTTACTCTACACAGCTCTCTGCTTCTGCTCTCCTGTTCTCTCTTCTCATAATGCTGCTAATTGTTACAATAATACAAGGGAGGGTGTCTATATTTTGTTTCCCTCTTCGCTCCTAAAACTGTCTAATCTAGGAATTCAATTCTATCTACTTGCATTCATTAACTTAAATGACTTCACCTAATACAGATGAGAGTGGGATGCTCAAGGTCTGTTTACAAATCAAGAAGTACGCCTATCTTTAACAATCTCATTTAAGTCTGGTGTATCCGCTTCAAAAACATTCAAACAATTCATCATGTGCTCAAAATGCGTTGGTGTGTACCCCACGCTCGGTTGATGTTGGTGATGTTCCTGCATCACCATGAATGTATATTGTACATCATGTTGTTTCCGATGGTATGTGGTATGTCACGTGGATCCTCATGGTTGAAGAGAAATGAATTTTTGAAGATGACAAAGTGAATTGAAGAAGGAAGTACATATAGGCCCTCAAGATAATTAAAGAAAAGAATTACAAAATAAGAAAGTGTCGGGTCAGCCCTAATGTTAAAATGAAGTGACATAAATGGTATAAATAAACATCATTATACATTCATTTTGATACAAGTTGAATTTCATAGGAAATAAGAAGTAAATAAGGCTGGATTTCAAGGGAGGATGAAGTCTTTTGGTGATGTGTTCTAAGGTATGTTATTTTCAGGTCATCTTACCATTTTTGCTATAAAAAAATGTCTAGACCGATTCAGATGGTGAAATTCTATGATATTGAGAAGATATATCAAGGTACCTCTGGTAAAAATTTCAGCTCTTGATTCGCTATAATTATGGAGATACACTCTGTGGAAGATAGGGTTTGTGACCAATCCTGAAGCTAGTCAATAAACAGGTGTTCCGGGTAAAACAGTCATAACTTCTTCATAGAGAATTCAAATGACATGGGACAAATTTCATTGGAAATAGTACATAATTTAGTTTCTTGTGTGTGAGTTTCAGAATCGGATGTTAATTATTGAGCCTGGGGCATTCTGTACAATTTTGGTCTCCTCAATAGACCAGAATTGAATAAAGTCTACCATTCTTTCTATAACTTCTTTTTGGGGAGGATTCAAGGAGTGAAACTTGGAGGAGTTTCAAAGAATACATTGAGTAATATTATATACAGGATCAGAGTACTCTAAGAATTGAATAAATGCAGAAATTGAAGAAGTCTCAGGAAGCATTATCAGGTTCTATGTGATGATTGGTTGAGGGTGATGATTTAATGTAAAGTTTTATTATCTATCATATATTCTTGGGTGGAAGGAAGGAGAAAGGATGGAGAGTTCAAATATCTCTTGATATTGGAGGATTGTATCATCCTCTTGGAGGTTTATCCCTCCCTTTACATTTGGAAGCTGTAGCTACCTTTGTAAGTCATTACTTCCCTTGAACAATAACTATTGATTATTTCTCATATATTGTGCATGGTGTATTGTGGTGTATTGGTGTAACTCTTATAATATTGTTCATTTCTCATTGGATATAGTTGAATGGTTTAAGGATAAGTTGAAAAAGGTTTTAAATTGTACTTGATACCGATTCACCCCCCTCTTAGTATCAACACTTGCTTCCTTTTCCACTCGTTAAAAGGTTTGAAAGGGTGTCTTTCGAGTGATAATTTATCTATTTTTCGGCTTCGAGAGACTAAAATTACAAAAAATGACAACATTGGAGTCATATTTATGTCATTTTCAAACTCTCTAAATATGAAAAACCACTAATCTTACCTTCTCTAGACTCATTAAACAATCATACATTGAAGGTCCCATATGAGACCGAACCCTTACTTCTTCCAGTTCGATAAAAAAAGGAGGAGGGACTTACCGAAGGTGAGTTATATCGAGCATGTGTTACCCTCCTTGAGATTGTTAAATTAAAAATAGGTACTCGTCTATCTGGATGGGGGAAAAGTTGAAGGAAGCAAGCCAAGCAATTTTTGAGAATATTACCAGTAACTCTTACAGTCACCCTTGAACATGGAATTTTATCTTTGCATGCATTTTTCTGCTAAACCTCTGCACTAAACCAATTCTTTGAGTTTCCTTACTCCTTTGGGTCACCCGACGAAAGTCACAGTATCCACTACATTATCAAGTTTTGGTCCATGTCAATTTTCTGCTGTCATGTCTCAGTGTTCAAGGGAAGTATCTTCCTCAAGAGTCAACCATCACAAATTCCTGTTTCACTACCCATGTTAGTCCATGTTCATTTGATCCACCAATTACATCTCTGTGTCATTTTTGTGTCATTGATGGGGGATACATCAAGGCCCTCCTTCTACAAGTCTATTCCTGTCGACTTCAACACATTATCTGAGAACTCGACTTAGAAACCATTTAGTACCTTGGGACCTTCATGCCTCAATGGTAGGCCTCCTCACATCCAATAGTGGGTTTACATAATTGACCTTTGATCGGATGATTCCATGGATGTTCGACTTCAACTCATCCATTCACATTCGTTGGAATGTACTAGAGTACCTTAAGAATCATTAACATCAATAGTGATTTCCCTCACGCTTGTTAACGGTTTACCTCATTGACAAGTAATCAAGTGGTTTCTACCATGTTCGACATCATGACATCTATTCACATGGTTATATTCATACTACATCGGGATCAGTAAGAAGACCCTGGGTTGAGTCATTAATTGATATGTACTTTTCCCAGGTTGTGACAGAGTTTCTTTTGAACGTTGACACATATACTGTTACATAGATCCACTTTGTATTGGTCAGGGATATGACTTGTCGTCATGTAGATCCACTGTGTATTCTTCATGGCTACGATTAGTTTAGGTCATAGGAGTATAGGTCCACATTGTATCTTCAATGGCTATACCTTTTTGTCAATATAATTATGGATCCACAGTGTATTTTATGGTGGCCATACCTTGAAAGTCTTTATCACTCAAGCATAGGTATGTCTGCCTTGGGTTTGAAACATGTCATAATATTTGTTTGATGGTTGTGTGCAGATTCTATCAAGTTCTCTGAGTCCATACCCTTGTTTGAAAAAGTCTACACAGTACTTCAGTCATCAGGTCTCGTCTTCTAACTCATCATTCTGTTAATGCAAGTATTCTCAAAATCATATTCGATAAGTAATTATGACGAACACCTTTGTCTCTTGTCAAGTCACTCTACGTAAATATATGTTGCAATCCACAATGATCTATCCTTAGTTCGAATTTATGTCCAATCAGATAGTGTCTCAAAAATCTCAAGGCATATACAATTGTCAATAACTCCAATTCATGCATTGCATATTTCTCCTCATGCTTTCTCAATTTCCTTGAAATGTAAGTGATCACTCGAACGTCTTGCATCAAATCTCTTCCTAAAACTTCATTGGATGCGTTCATGCATACCAAGTGTTATCACTAAAAAATTGTCTGCAACATTGCACACAATGGTTGAAGAAAAACATCAATGGCAGTAACTATTAGTCCACCTACAACACTAAAAGTCCATCAAAAGGAAAACAACAATATAATTGGGTCAAAAATCAAAGTGTGCAAATTTACCAAAGGAAGCGTGCGCACAGTGTGCAACATGCACCAGCCAAAACAACCCTTAGCATGCACTATGCGCAAAATGCACGATGGTCTATGCGAAAATCTGTGCACTTCTATGAATGATGCATTTATGGATCTTGTCGGCCCCTCAACCAATTCTAGTCTGATCCTGAACATGATTTGACACTCATATCTAAGCGAAATCTAGCTGGAGGATGGTCAAGAGATATAGGGTTCTCTAAAAGGCCCCTTGTTCAAACTATGAACCAATTACATTTATCCATGAATGGATGTTATAAATAAGAGCCATGGGTGTGCTAAGAAACCAATATCTTCAAGTTATTGTTATGCTGGAAGAATTCTTCTTTAAGAATCCTCTTTTCTCTTTGAAGCCTTCAAGCACCATTAGAATAGGCCATTCCACTCACCTCTTGAGGGAATAGACATTATATTTCTGAACCATTTTCCATTTCTTCCATTGTAACGAGATAATATCTCTCAACTAGGGAACTCAAGATCCCTCCCAAGGAGGAAGAGGGGACTCATAAATCCCTTCCTTTCTCTATGATGTTTTTCCTACTAATCTATTGATCAATTGGTAGCAATATGTTGGTCATTTTTTTATTTTCATGGTTCTAAGTTTCTCAAGCTTTCTAACATTTATTTCTTAGTTGTTTTTAGTTGTATTTATTTGTTTTCATGTGTGTTTGGTTTATCTAACCCACTCACAAACTTTTTTCTTTTTTAGCAGGATTATCTAAACATGCAAGTGTTGTGTTTTTTCTCACCCAAGTGACGAAACCAACACAACATATTGACAACCATACTAGGGATCAATATCAAATTCCTCCTTATTTTGAGCCTTGAGAGCACTTCATTTTGATTGTTTTGACTTGCAGGTACCAAAACCGGCATAACCCAACCTTTCAAAGTCAAAATTCAGACCCGAGGAAGGAGTATTTCACTTGGAAATTTCTCCCCTAACGCATGACAGGAAGTGCACGGTTTTTCAAGACAACAGATGTTCATTATGTTCATTGTGTGTGAAACATGCTTTGTTATTGTGTGTGTTTTGTGCATTGTGTGCCATCTACGCTCTTGTCAGAACTTTGACTCGCACATAAATCAAGTTTTTCAAATTGTAATGGTTTTTATGAATGGTTTGAGGGCCCCTAGCCTTCAGATTTTTATTTTCCTACACTTTGTAAGGAAACTACATTCCACTTAGAATCCACTATCATAAGAAAGGTTAGCTAACATAGGCACTTAGGGGTAAAAAAAATCACTATTCTCCTCCTGTTCTTTATTTCCACATGGATGGCTCATTTGGATTTTAAAATTTGAAGTTGAAGTTATTGATTTCATACACAATCCCCTAAATTGGGACTAGAAGTTAATTTTATCCCTCAAGTATGCTCTTCCCGCGCACCCTTGTGTGATCTCGAGAATCATAATGATGTTTAAAAGGATATTTCATCTCCCTTAAAAAATCATTTAGGAGAGGAAAAAGGCCCCCTAGGGTTCCTCTTAGTTTTTTAAGCCATCTTAAATCTTTGTAAGGTCCCATACATTCCCACATGTTTGAAATCATAGGATAGTTTCTAAAAAAAAAAAAAACTTTCTTACTTTAGATGACAATCTAGGGAAGTTTAAAGATCAAAGTAACGGGCCCATACATTCCCACATGTCTACAATTTTATGATAGTATCAAATATTTCTTAGTATAGACAACATTTTAGGGAGTTTAAAGGATTTGTAAGGACCCATGTGTCCACAGTGCTAGTTCTTTAGGGATTTAAATATTCCGCAAGGTTGTACCAAAGACACATAGTAAACTAGCTAAGAAGATTTGTAAGGATGACAAGAAGTCCACATGTTGCAATATCACACTTAACTTATTAAAATATTGGCACACTTTTCACTTTCTTGCACACAAATCCACTCCTCACACACACAAATTTCTATTAGAATAATGGAGGTCAAAGTAGGTTTTCTCCAAAGGAATTCTGAAGATATGACTACTTCTTTGGAAATTATCCACACCAATTAATTCAAACGAGGTTGTTCCATGACCCCAATCTCTCAGCCCACCACATATAAACTTTTTTTAATAACACACTAAATTTTCCTTCACAGGAGGTGCCAAAAGATTTTTTTTAGTCTAGGTAGGATCTCGGGGGTAGGCATCCAAATAAACATCGATTATCAGGTTCTCACATTTTCAAACAATAGAAGCTGAGAAATAGGGAACTTTCAAATCCTCCCAATCAAGTGTTCCTATGCCATAAGGCAAAGAGATACCTATGAACGGTCAAAGGCTGAGGTGTGGTTGTTCTACGCATCCCTCCTTAAGCCACCTAACTCTTGGGAGGGAATCTATCCCATGACCCATTTGCTAGGCCGAAAATATAAATACCGCACTTTGACCAAGGTACTTAGTTGAAAAACTTAGGATATCCACCCAGGTGGTGATTGTGTGCTGCAATCACAACTTGATCATATTTTGTGTGGCTATTGGGAAATATTGCCGACTCTTTTGGAATATGCACCCTCTACCCCTCATTATAATTGATTACTTCAACCTTCACTAGTTCTTCTTCTGCTGGCTTCAGACCCCACTATTGAGTGCTATTGGAAGGCCCAATGCTAAATTGAGAGGAATGACAATACTTATTTTATTACACAAGAATTTTTTTTATTGTTACCCCACGCAGAAAAAATCTAGCTGTCGACATGCTTGCTCATTTTTACAGTTGATTTATGTATGATGTTCATTTGATTACATGCAATTGTGAGTTATACTATCTTGCCAATGTCAAAAATATACAAATCTCTTGTTAATTTATTTCTCTCTTGTCACCATTTACACACATTCACTTTTTCTTGTCGGAAACCATAAGGGAACCACAATATCCCCATCATTCTAGACGCTTGTAGAATCTCCATCCTATTCTAGGAGGAGTCCCTAGTCTCTCCAACTCATCGACTCAACCATCTCAAACCCTCGTGAGTGCTACTATTTTTGGATCAGCTTTACTTGGTTGCATTTTTCTTGGGTCCAATACCCAAGGCCATTTATCCATTAGTTCTCCTTCGCAAGGAGGTAGGGGTCAAACTTCTTCTCAAGGGAGAAGTACAACCCCACCAAATCCCTCTCAAGGGATAGGTCCATTACCTACTCACACAATGGCTGGAACTAATACTTCACCAAATATTCCTATGCCATACTTTCCATCCCTCAACATTCCTTTCCACATGACCCCACATGGCCCAATATGCCTACCAAACTACCTTTAGATATTCTGAAATTTGAAGGAAAAGCAGGGGAAGATCCCACCAACCATGATATGACCTTCCACTTATGGTGCTCTTCAAACAACATCATGGATGAATCCATCTGCTTAAGTTTACTTTAGATAAGTATCATGGGTTCATCAGCCAACTATTATATGGATGAAAAATGAGGGTCCCACGTGACCTTTAAATCATTGGCGAAGGCCTTTTTGTCATTTTTCCAACTACCAGATCGTCATGATACTGACTTAGAAATTCTCTTTGAGTTCAAAAAAACCATTTCTATCCATATAGCCAACCACATGCATGAATTTTGTCGACGGTGTAGTTTGTGTAAAGTGGAAACCACCAAAGAACAACATCTTGATTGGTTTCTCAAATCACTCGTCTTTGTTATTTCCAAGGATGTAGCATCCATTTTTCGTCAATCAGAAGAGGAGGCCATCAACAAGGTCAAAAATTTTGACCTCATCTATGCACAATCAGGTTACTTGTACAAAGTATTACCCGATGCACCCAGACCCATACCATTTGGTTGAGACAAACCTGGGATGTCCCACATTGCGGATGAGTTGATTGGTTTTATGACCCATCTCAACCCTTATGGACACTCATCACCCACCTATGGTGCACATAAATATATGCAACCATATGAAGGGACATATTGTTACCCTCCTCCGACTCACCAATAGTCGTATCATCTTTCTCTACCTGCACAATTGGGCAGACCCTCACCGGTACCCATGATACATCTAGTCTCTCAACCAAGTACAAGTTCACCCTCAACCCTCGCATATAACCCCAACAGTAGTGGAAGTGATTCAACTTCATACACACTCTATGGATCGTCTCCACAAAATAATCCATATTTTCCATTTCCTGGTTCTCCACAGCCGATTTCTCCTCCACCAGGACAACCACATGCCAGCATGAAATTTGTTCAACCCTATCTCATTAAAAAGATTCAAAATTTTGAACAATTGAATACAAAAAATCCAGCCCATCTGTCGAATAATACCAAGAATAAAGGGAAAAACTGAAACAATAACAACTTGGGACTAGGAGGAAATAACCCCCAACAAAACCATCCCGCTGTGGAAAACTAGAATCAAGGCAACTAAAACCCCCAAGGGGGAAATAATAACAATCAACCAAGACAAGGGAAGAATAATAAACTGATAATGAACTTCCATTGCACTGTATGTGGTGAGTATGGACATTATACACACCACCTCCCCCAAATTTTCTATTTCAAACGGATTATAGAGTCCATGAACGTGCAACGTCCTCCAGCACCACCTTCCCCTCAGCAGGCCCCACAACATTATTTGCAACCACCACCTCTAGATATTTTGAAAAAACCTATTCCACACCAAGGTGTTATGAATACCCAACATGATATCACCTCGACCCCACCACAAATGGGGTAGTATCAAAACCTGGGTCCTAATCAACCTGGAAATTTGGTCAATCGCAACATCCTCCTTACCAATGAAGAAGATATTATTTTGCAAACATCCGATTGTCAATACAATGTTCCCCCTAATTCTACCCCAACCACCTCAGAATCAGCTCTAGCTACAGTCAGACAACAATTGATGATTCCACACCATAACACTAAACCAAACCCTCGTATACCCCATATGTCATTACAAAGGAATTTCCATAACCCTCATGCTATGGAAACACATAACTACATTCTTGTCAATGAATTATCACAGTCTCCTGCAAAAATCTTTGTATTGGAGGTCCTCGAAACCTATCCATCTTAGCGAAAATACTTGCTTTTCACCTTGGGGGCAGTCAACCTAGCTGATACTCAACTCATCACTTTTGATCTAGATAGTGGAGAACCATGCCTTCCCACTCTAGTATATTTTCAGATACCAATTAAGATCAAGAACATGAAATTTCATCGATGTATCATCGATGAAGGTGCATCCACAAGCATCATTTCCAAACTAGTATGGAAAAAACTCGGCTCACCTGATCTATTACCATATTCCATTACCTTGAGATATTATGATGATCACCCATCATCCCCCGAAGGGATCTTCCAAAATGTCCCTATAGAACTTGGGGGAAAAACCATCGTCATAGAAATTGAATTTATTGACGCCCCACTTAATTACAATATCTTTCTCGAACATAGCTACATGCATGATATTAAGGTGGTACCCTCTTCTATATTTCGAATGATGACGTTCCCCAACAATGGTAAAATCGTCACCATTTACCAACTTACACATTACGAGCCTAATCATTCCACCAACATTGATAACATTCTCCCCCTTGTCCACACTATCTCAAATGCCTTTTCGGTCATCGACGTGGATCCCAGAGTTTTCAAGGATCCATCCTTGTTGTGGGAATATCATGGAATACCACCTCTCCTACACCCTTTAGCACAAGTGTGTGTAGTATATTCTAACAGAACATATATCAAAGACAATACTCCTCCCACTGAGGCCCCTCCCCACATCGATGTTCCACCGGTTGGAGAATTATTACCTCAAGAATTCCCTGAGAACCCCACTACACCACTTATCCTAGACAAGGGTGATTTTAAGACCCCCCCCTAAATTCGTATGTATAATAAGTGGGCGAATCCCCATGATACATAGGAAAAATTGAAGGCTATTTTATGAATAATATAATATGTATATATAATTTTTTGGCGAATCTTTTAGTCAATTATATAATCTTGTAAAATCTTGGCGAAACTTTCACTGAATTATATAATCTTGTAAAATCTTGGCGAAACTTTCACTGAATTATATAATCTTGTAAAATCTTGGCGAATCTTTCACTGAATTATAAACTCTTGTAAAATCTTGGCGAATGTTTCACTGAATTATAAAACCTTGTAAAGTCTTAGAATTTTTTTTGATAGAGTATAAAACCATATATAATAATAGGAAAATGTATTCATTAAACTGTAATATACTATTTTTACATATTTGGAAAAAGAAACATAATTTGTCCATCCTCTAAACAATGTTATAAGCATTAGGGGTTATGTTTGTCAAGGTTCTCATTGTACACTCTTGCATATCCCTCTATCAGTTTTGATAATATTTCACCACAAAGTTCATATGTGTTGATCATGACCACCACTTCTGTCAAGCTTGAGATATATTAATCTTTTCTCTACCACTTCTATTATGGATTATTTATTATTGATTCATTGATTATGAAAGGACCCTTCAAAAAAGTTCATCATATATTATAGGATGTTCTTAAATAGGAGCACATGTAATTTTATCCATCAATAACTCCAAAAGTATCAAAATATTGACATGTCACATTCCATGCATGACTTCCTCTCTAATCATTCATTTGTACTAAAAAATGACCCCTTTCCGAGGAAGAGAGGTCTCTTTTATCTCTTATATTTTTATTGTCTTATACAAAAATAAAGGGACACATAAAGGCTACAAAAATTGTTGTCACCCTCCCTTGGACCCCCCTGGCGACATTTGTGGGGGACAAATCCTGCCCACACCCCTTGTTAGGGAATGGGGTCCAAGAACGACTGAAACAAACCTCTAAATCAGGAACATAATTAGGCTCCACAACCAACACTTAGAATTAGATTGTATGAACTATCTTGTCTCTATATTTCTTGTGGATCTTGTTCATCCCTTGAGGTTATTTTATCTCAAAGAGAGAAGAATTGTGATTCTCTATCTATCCCCTATTGTTATTTTTTATCTATGAAATACACCAAAGGTTGTTGTTATTAGACTTTATCCACAATTGGCATTTTGATTAATAACACTTATGGTTGTTTCCTTTTACATGGTTCGTGATTGATGTATGAATATCTATGAATATTAGTTTGTTTAGAGCATTCTCATTCAACACTAGTACAATATCTAGTTGATATTTATTAACACGTTATTCTCATATGTCAACTAGCCTTGTTGGTGTTCTCCATCATTCACTTTCAGGCTTGTGTGTGTTGGTTAAAGACTCCATAATCCAAAGGGAAGGTGCCAGCTCTATTGAATCCATCCTCCTTTAATTTGAATATCATAAACTTAAATTGTTGTCTGATCTACCTCACTCCCTTTGACACTAAAATAGTTTTTTCTCAAGGTGGTAGTCAAACTAGTATCAATCATGATACTCGTAATATTTTTGTATCAATATCATCCTTATGAAAATTCAATGCACAATGGAATGGGATGAAGGATATTTTTTCTTGCAACTGACATGATTGCTTCTAGCATCATTTGTTTTTGTAGTCTTGAGAAAGCTCTTCCTAGCATGAAAACCTTTAAATAGAAAGAGAGAAATGGTGGTTGAAAATGAACAATTTCATATTCCCAAAATACACAATCAATTTAGTGATCTATATGATTCTTGTAATGCCTTTCAAGTATCAACACATTCTTAATGAGTGTACACAACATGTGTTCTAATAAATAACTTCCCTGTAAGTAGCAAATCCAAGGTTATCCATTTCCTATAGGTAACAAACATAAGTACCTTTCCTTAGTGTAGTTCAATTAGGTAAAGTTATCCCATTATTTTGGACATATCTAAATGAATAACCAAGCAACATAAAATAACATAAGTTTCATTAATGACCAACTACCATATACCTGAGATTCCCTCCTCTGTGAAATGCCAAAGGATCTACAAAAAAGTTTAATCCTTGGGATTTTCAATGAAAATTTATTCTGAGGAAGAAAGGAACTACTGAAGATGAGAAAATAGAGTTGATCACTAAGCCATGACATATATATAATATAACAACCCATACATGATAGTAGAGCATCCCACACTCACTTAAGCTTCTCTCAAGTCTACATGATAACATTGGACCCCATGATGGAAGGATGAACCATCAAACCTTTTTTAGTTCCTTGAGTACATCCAGAAGAAGAAGATGCCAAGAAAACTATAATGTTGTTGTTGTGTTTTCCTTAATTCTCATTGAGACATGAATAAGGTGGATAACAAATGTTTCTTTCCCATAGATGTGAAAGACACTACTGCATTTGGGTCAAATTCCGACGGCACGTTCGACGCAATTGCCACTTTCTATTATCGGAAGACTGACAAACCTCGGACCCCCTCAAACGTCGTTTCACATGACGTCGTTTTTCCGACGACCTAGTTTTCGTCGGTATTGCGATGTTTGAAACGTCACAATACCGATGTTTCAAACGTGGCAAGAGAGACGTTGCAAACGTGGCAAGACTGACGTTTCAAACGTGGCAATAGAGACGTTGCAAACGTGGCAAGAGCGACATTGCAAACGTGGCAAGAGCGACGTTTAAAATGTGGCAAGAGCGACGTTGCAAACGTGGCAAGAGCGACGTTTCAAACGTGGCAAGACCGACGTTTCAGATGTGGCAAGAGAGACGTTGCAAACGTGGCAAGAGAGACGCTGCAAACGTGGCAAGACCGTCGTTTAAAATGTGGCAAGAGCG
Source organism: Picea engelmannii (assembly GCA_009831015.1). NCBI lineage: Eukaryota > Viridiplantae > Streptophyta > Pinopsida > Pinales > Pinaceae > Picea > Picea engelmannii. The sequence continues at coordinate 1,264,643 of ML779468.1, forward strand.
ACGTTGCAAACGTGGCAAGACCGACGTTTCAAATGTGGCAAGACCGACGTTGTAAACGTGGCAAGAGAGACGTTGTAAACGTGGCAAGACCGATGTTTCAAACGTGGCAAGAGAGACGTTTCAAACGTGGCAAGAGAGACGTTGCAAACGTGGCAAGAGCGACGTTTCAAACGTGGCAAGAGAGACATTGGAACACAAGCATGGAGGCGTTTCCCAACCACCCACTACT
>ML779468.1:1279245-1298109 GCA_009831015.1 Picea engelmannii
CCCAACAATGTGACAGAGGTAAGAAGTTTTTTGGGAGCAGCCCAATATTGGAGAAAGTTTATTGCTAACTTTTCTTCCATTGCAACTCCATTACATGCAGTGACAAGTGTCAAGCAAGTTTTTCAATGGCGAGGCAAGCAACAGAAGGCTTTTGATATTTTGAAAGAGAAGATCAGTTTAGCGCCAGTTCTTGCACTTCCAAAATTAAGACAACCTTTTGAAATCCAAACAGATGCAAGCAATTATGCAATGGGAGCAGTTTTTTTACAGCATTGTAAGCCCATTTGTTTTCATTCTGAAACTTTTAATGGTGCCGTGATTAACTATCCTACTTATGATAAGGAGTTGTATGCATTGGTGAAAAGTGTGAAAAAATGGAAACATTATTTGTTAGGGAAAGAAACCATTGTCCACACAGATCATCAACCACTGCAATACTTACAATCACAAACACAACTACAACAAGCTAGGCACTTCATATGGATGGGTTTTCTACAACAGTTCCACTTGGTCATCAGGTATAAGAAGGGAATTTATAACAAAGTTGTTGATATGCTTTCAAGCCCTATTATTAGTGCTTCAGTTATTCTTAAGCATAGTCCTATCATGCATGAGAGTTATGTTAAGCAATATGCTTTAGATACTAATTTTAAAGAAGTATATGAGACTTTGTGTCATTCTAACCATGCTAAGGAATTGGATTACCATGTGTATGATAATATTTTGTATCATCTTGGCAAGATATGTATTCCACAGGGTGAAAGAATCAACATAATAAGAGAAGCCCATTCTTCTCTTATTGCTGGTCACTTTGGTGTAGGCAAGACAATGGCTAATTTGCAAAGGTACTCCTATTGGCCTAAAATGAATGAAAGTGTTTCGAGATATGTTCGAGGATGTTCATTATGTACCACAAGCAAACCTAGCAATCGAAAGTTGGGTTTGTATACTCCACTTCCGGTTCCTTCTCTTCCTTGGGAAAGTATTTCTATGGACTTTGTAGGAGGTCTACCTATGTCTAAATGAAATCATGATTATATTTATGTTGTGGTTGATCGATTTAGCAAAATGTGTATTTTAATGCCTTGTAAGAAGCAAGTTACAGCTGACAAAACAGCACAAATGTTCTTTCAAAATGTTTGGGTGCATTTTGGATTGCCTAAATCCATTATTTCTTACTGGGATTCTCGATTTGTTGGAAGTTTTTGGTCAAGTTTATGGGAACTCATGGACACCAAACTAAAAAAGAGCACAGATTTTCATCCGTAAACTGATGGTCAGACAGAAGTGGTAAATAGAACAATGGTGCATCTTCTTAATGGTTATTGCAGAAAGCATCCTAAACTTTGGGATGAGCATTTACACTACATTCAACATGATTACAATCGAGCTAAACACTCTTCAACTCAAACGTCACCCTTTGAAGCATTTTTTGGCTATTTCCCCAAGTCTCCTTTAGATTTTATATTTGGAAAGGATATTGCTATTTATGGTCAATATGACATTGATAGGGAAGAAAAGTTCATTGAACAAATTCAATCAATACATCAAATGGTGCAAGAGCAGTTGGAAAAGAGTCAAGCCAAGTACAAGATGAGACATGACAAGCATTGTGTTGATCACAGTTTCCAAGTTGGAGATGAAGTTTGTCTTTACATCAGTAAGGAGAGGCTTAAAGGAGAAGGTAAAAAATTGAAACCAATTCGATATGGTCCTTTCAAGATTATCGACAAGATTGGTAATAATGCCTTCCATTTAGATTTGTCTCCTTATATGAAAATGTATGCAGTTGTTAATGTTGAGAATTTGAAAATGTATGAGCCTCCTTTGATTGATGATCAAGGAGAGCATGTTCAGATTCCTTCTATAGATGATTTATCCCCAGAATATCTTACAGAACTACATGAAGACACAATCCTTGACAGGAGAATGTGAACTTCAAAACGAGGAAATGTGGAGTATCTTTGAGTTGGTATTAAAGGTACAAATCCAAGAAAAGCCAAGTGGATTGAGGTTGGAAAGGTGAGGGATCTATACCCTCATATTCATATAGACTGAAAATAGTCTTTTGGAGGTCCAAAAGCTTTCCAATGGGGAGGTGTGATCCAAGGGATCAAATTTTGCTCAAAAATTCAAAGTGCTCAGAATCGCTTCAAATCAAACGGGAGCGTAGTCCTCATCGTTACGAACCCAATGCAACTCATTTGGGTGCAAATGGAAGTCAGGAGCAAGAGATATCGCGTTCTGTTCAAAATGACAAACATGCAAAAAAAGGGATGTTGACTGTACAGTCTGTACGGATGCTGATGTGGTAGTCCGTACAACACATGGCAGAGATGAGTAGCAGACACTTGGTAGATGTGGATGAATGACATTGCAACATGTCGCAGTATTTGGTTGGTTGTACGGTGCCATGTGGCCCAGTCATGGGTTGCCACATGGCACCTTGTTATTGGTTGGTTGTATAAAATTATTTGGAGTTCACCAGATTCGACCCCATGACCTCCACCCACATGCATAGTCTTTGCAAAGTCTGTGCTACCAATGCATCACTATATTGGTTCTTACTATGTAATAGTTTTTAAATTATATGAATTTGGAAATATGGATAGTTGGGGCGCGACCGGGCTGGGGCTTAGCCCCAGCCCTCGGTCATATAAACAATAACATATGACCCTGTGTTACTCCGTTGGCGCACACGCATGGATTTGGTTTTGAATGTGGTTTAAATGGTTTTTAAAACCAACGACCCACCACTTGTCCCTTTTCTATTAGCCTTTGGGACGGAGCCCCATTTGCATTTGCACGTGGTCACATGGGCCACATGACCTCAGCCTTGGTGGTTAGGGGCTAGGTGCACCCATAACTATCCTAGAGTTTGCACCATTTGTGCGGTTGCACCCGGTGCTGAGTTTTAACACTTAAATATGCGTGGGGGCTAGGTTGAGCCAACAAGGGTGCAATTTGTCGATGCAGAGACAAAATGTTTGAAGGGGAACTTCCAGGAAGCCTATCTTCTTCAATTTTTGGCCAAACGAGGTGCCGAAAAATCCCAGCTAGGGGTTTTTGGATGTTCTGGAGCCATTGGAGACATGTATTTGGCATTTTGAGCATTGTAAAGAACATTCTTGAGCACTTTGAGCAAATAATACAAAATATCCATTAGAAGCTGGACCAGGAGATGTGGCCCAAGAGAGGAGAGAACTCCTTTATCATTTGCTATGTTATGTGTTTTTTGTTCACTATTTATTGTTGTTGTTTATATGCATCTTGAATGAGTAATTTCCATAACATTTTTGTTGCAAATTGATCCATTTGCATTTTAACACATAAAATTAAACTTGCAAATATTTTCAAGAATACAAGTCTTCTTCATTTTTACATCAATGATCGGAGGTTCTGTTCAGAATGGGTAAGAAAATATACATGATGAGAATCTTGACCTATCCCACCAAATGTTCTCACTTTTCATGACAGCTCTTAGTAGGTACAAAAGAGTTCCAAGATTCTCTTGCATTCTTTGAAGAGTACAAGTCCCCATATGGAACCGGGATTTACCCCTCAAAGTGAAGGGCCATTTTTGAGACAGTCCTTTCCGCAATATAGATCTGAAGATGAACTTGGGTGGAAGAGTAAACAAGATTGATATCTTTGGCATGTCCTTTTGAAGATCTGTTGCTTAAGTGTTAGAATATTGTTTGTTGAAAATGATAGTGTACTGTTCTAGTTTCCTTTTGGTCATACTGATGATCACTCTTTCTAACTTTGTGGATTCTTCTATGGCATTAACAATGTGACTTATAAAGTCAACATAGAACAATTGTGTTGGTTGTTAGGATTTTTCAAAGAGTATCATATTGGTGTCTTCTTCCAGCTTTATAAGAATTTGGGATTCATTTCCAGACTTCTGGAGAAATACTGTTGGTTTTTGATGGAATTTTAGGCATGGTATTCACTCTATATTCAAACAAGTCAATGTTTATTAGACCTTTCAATCGTGTACTCTAGTGAGAATTTTTCAATTTGGATTGGTGGAATTGAGTCATTTTCCAAATGCTTCTACTTAATTCGGATGGTTACTAAATTTTGCACAAAAGTAGAGGTGCTTATTATTGGCCAAAAATTGCTTAGAATTAGTTAAATAAAGAATAGTCAGCTTCATAAATCCCTCACTGAGGAAAGTGTCAGAAATGGTCTCAATGCAAATAGATACAAGGAATCTAAAACTATTGTCAAGGCTACTAGAATAATTCCTCCAAGAAAATCTAAGATCGCTATCCACTATGATGAAAAATCATTGATGAGGTATACCTCAGAGAAACATGGACTAATACTGAAAGAGGAAAATAAGTTATCTCTCAGCAGGTGCAATTCTTACAGATCAGTTGGAAGGCCATTGGAAAAAATCAATAACTACACGATATCCTCAGAGGAGGTAGAGGAGTTGGGGCATTCCACACTTTGATACAACCAAAAAAGAATGGAAAAGGGATTGTGTTGCACTATAATGAAGCAAGAGCTCCCCTAAACCTTATAATGAAATAGATATTGTGTTGCACTATGAAGAACTATGAGATGATCCTGTCGGTATTCTCTTTTGACCCTCATTTCTGGAAATTGCAGAGGGTAGGCTAGGGAAGAAGAAAAATATATGTGTCTATGTATTGTTTAAATACAAAAGAAGTTTCCTTAGCAAGCTTGACGTTTCTGAGATTCAAAAGATCAAGAGTATTGATTAAGAGCAATAGGAAGCAAGTAAAGGAGTAGAGTGGACATATGGCACATAGATCTATTGCATATTTAAGGGTGGTTCTAATTGTTATAGTGACAGATTTGAAAGCTTGAGTGAGACCCTGACGACGAGCCCACTCCTCGGAGTGCGACTGCCTCCTCCAGGACCTTCTTTCTTCTCAGCTCGAAGAGCAACAATGCTCTTCTATCTCCCAATCGGAAGATCTACACCTACATTTCCTTCACGCAACTTCCCCTTTGTTCACTTGTCGGGAAAATCGGAACTCGCAGCTTCACGAGCTCACGATCTATCTCTGGGTTCTCGAATCCCCGAGACCCGATGCGTCAGTCAACGCTGACTTCGTTCTTCCCTTATCAGAACTTCACTATTTCGCCACTCGCGACACCAAGCGTTCGGCTTTCCCAACTCCGATCCACAACACGCCGAAAAGCCGAGACTCACGACCTCACTCCCTCGCGACTTCGCCACTCGCGAGCTCAAACGACTCCTAACTCGACTCCCGATGCTCAAGGTTCTGATACCCGAGATATCGCTACTTCGCATCTTCGCTACTTCCGCAGCCGAATGATCTCTTCGTTGACTCCCGATGCACGAGATGCCGAACCTCCGATGGTTTATACCACCTGTCTTCCTCTATCTCCCATGGCCCACTCTGCTTACGTAACTGTCAGAATATCGCCTCTCGCTATATCGCGACTTCCGTTGCATAGATTTGGAGTCTCTCTTCACGAACTCCTGATATGTCGATCCACGAGTAGAACCAACGCTCCTCGTGATCCTGATCGACGGCTCCTGCCCTTCTGAGCTTCTGGCCCCTCCACACTCACTCTGTGACCTTCTGCAATCTCGAGAGATCCAACAATCCACGATAACTCGTGGATTCCCCATGAAGGATACTGACCATCCACTTTTCTCCTTGTGCAATCCACGAACAAGAAGTCTCTCTCCATGAGACTTGTTCACCAACCTACAACGCTGCTTCTCAACCTGCTCACACAACTTCTCTCCGCTGCCCTTCAACAACTTTGAAGGCCTTTCCTTCTGGGCTCTTCTCACAGCTTTCGAGTCCCTTCCGAAAACTCCCTGCACGCACTCCTTACAGCAAATCTTCCAACAAGACTAAGTGTTGAAGCTTTTGATCCTACGCACTCCTGCAACATAAATCCTTCAATCCCTTTGCTCAGAATCGCAACCCCGAGACTTCGTCTAGCCTGTGCATGCCTTGCACAGCTCCGGTGCTAAATCCGCACTTCTAAGAACTTAGAACAAAAGTTACCTCTATCTGAACCCTTCTGTCACGCACTCCTTGCGGATGATTCAACTGCCCTCCCTGCAGGAATTCTCTAGTTCAAGATAGAGAACCAATTTGTACTAACTCCTTGTTCCCACAGACTTCAATTCAACCATGAAATCACATACACAGCATATAAAAACCAATGTATGACAATAAGAAAGCATTCATGAGCATAATATCACCAATACACAGGGAATAACACAACCATAGAATTGAATCAAAAGCTCTTCTATTAATTCAATAACTATACATGGGTGTTCTTCATACAATTCTTTGCATGCTCTCTTCTCTTCCTGAATGCTTGATGATGATACAATGTACAAAGGAGGGTGTCTATATCCGTTTTCCCTCTAGGACTTCTACGTTATCAAATCTAGAATTAAATTCCTATCTAACAACATTAACTCTATTAAATGCCTCATCTACCTAAGGACGAGAGCTATCCGCTCAAGGTCCATTACAATATACAAAGTGTGCTCCATTAAATCTATGCATTAATGTTTGCGCAACAATATCGAGGTTCTTTCAAAAAGAGATTTGTGCTGGCTTGTCCAGTTGTTTCCTGCTTTTCGCGCTGGCTCGCTTGACATGGGCGATGCTCCTGCATCATACTCCCTCGCTTGAAAAATTTCATGGGCTCCTATCCATGAGCTCCTGCACGGTCCATCCATGCTTCTGTATCACTGCTTCGCTCTCCCAGCTAGCATCCTCCACTAGGTGATTCTTCCATTTGACCAGATACTCAAAGTATTCTTTTCCTCTAGTCTTCTTTCCCACTCTCTTGTTCAGTATGCATTCCATCTGCGGTTTCTCTGCTACTGGAAATTTTTTTGTCCACTGGATTACTGGATCTTCAGTTCCAGTCTCTGCTTCTCCAGCCCTATATGGGTATAAGTTTGCAATATTGAATATCGGAGATATCCCAATGCCATCCGGCAACTCAATCTCATATTCATTTTCTCCGAATTTCTTTAGGACTCTGCATGGTCCGATTTTCTTCATCTTGAGTTTATTGTATGTTCCCCTCAAGAACCTTTCTTTCCTCAGATGCGCCAGAATTATATCACCAACTTCGAACTGAAGTTGTCTCCGATGCTGATCTGATCTGCACTTATACTCCTGATTTGATTTCATCAGCCACTGCTTCACCTGACTATGAAGTTCTTGCATCGTCTCAGCGAACTCTTCCACACTAGTGCTGCTAGTTGCAGTCTGTTCTGAATCTCGCAATTCAGAAACTCCTCTCGGCTGCATCCCATATACAACCTGAAATGGACTCTTTCCTCTACTCCGATTCACCGAATCATTGTATGCGAACTCGGCCTGTGGCAATATGTTATCCCAACTGCTGTGGTGTTCTGTCACCAAGCTTCTCAACAAATCTCCCAGAATTCGATTCACCACTTCTATCTGTCCATCCGTTTGAGGATGATATGCTGAACTAAATGCCAAGTTAGTTCCTAGATTCTTCCATAAGGTCCTCCAAAAATTCCCTATGAATTTGGTGTCTCTGTCCGAAACAATACTTTTCGGTAATCCATGAAGTCTAACGATCTCTTTAAAAAACAAGTTTGCAATGTGCGTCGCATCACTGGTATTCTAGCATGGAATGAAATGTGCCATCTTTGAAAACCTGTCCATGACCACAAAGAAAGAATCAACTCCTCTTTGCGTCCTCGACAATCCCAATACAAAATCCATGCTTATCGCCTCCCATGGCCTCTCTGGTATGGGCAATGGCTGATAAAAACCTGCATTCTGCTTTCTTCCCTTTGAATGATGGAAAATTTTGCATCTGTCAACAAATCTCTTGACCTATGAGCGCATCCCCGACCAAAAATATGATTCGCTCAACTTCGTGAATGTCTTGTCATGGCCAAAATGTCCGGCCAATCCTCCACTGTGCTTCTCCTTCAACAGGTTCTCCCTCATGGAGAAATTTGGAATACACAGCTGATTGCCTCGGAACAACAATCCTTCTTGGATCATATAATCTATCCAAGGACTCCAATCTCTGAGAACTAGATTCTCAGCTGCTTCATACACCTCGCCAAAATCTGCATCTCCTGCGTACATGTCCCTGAGATTATCAAAACCCAAAGTTTTGACTCGAAAATCCTGCAGCAACAAACATTTCCTGCTCAAAGCATCAACCACTTTGTTAGCAGTAACCGAAATGTGCTTAATTACAAATGTGAAATTTTGCATATACTCTACCCATTTTGCATGTTTCTGATTCAACTTCTCCTGTTGAGTCACAAACTGTAATGCATGATTATCACTGTACAATACAAATTCTTTTGGGATCAAGTAATGCCTCCACTTTTTCAGTGCCTGTATGATAGCATAAAACTCCTTATCATACATGGAGTATTTCAGCTTCACGTCATCTAGCTTCTCGCTGAAATATGCAACTGGTCTATCATCTTGACTCAAGACCGCTCCTATGGCATATCCACTGGCATCACATTTCACCTGAAATGTCTTCTGAAAATCAGGCAACACCAACACTGGTTTCTCTGTGATCTTTCACTTCAACAGGTTGAAGCTCTTCTCAGCCTCAACTGTCCAATGAAAAGTTTTATGTTTCTTTTTCACTGTGTCCATCATTGTTGCCCTAATCCCACTGAAATTTCTGATGAAATTTATGTAGAAACTAGCCAAACCATGGAAACTTCTCACCTCGAAAATATTTCTCGGTGATGGCCAATTCTTGATCACTTCCACCTTCTCCGGATCCATCCTCAATTCATTTTCCGATATGACAAATCCCAAGTAAATGAATTATTTCTTCATAAATGAAGACTTCCTCATGTTGATCAACAACTTCTCTTGTTGTAGCTTCCTCATTACTACAGCTAAATGCTTCAGATGCTCTTCCTTTGTTCTACTGAAAATTAATATGTCATCTAAATAAACAATGACAAACTTACCTATGAATTCTTTCAGCACTTCATTCATCAGCCTCATGAATGTACTTGGAGCATTCGTCAAGCGAAACGGCATGACTAGCCATTCATACAAACCCTCGCTTGTCTTGAACGTTGTCTTCCATTCATTGCCTTCCCTCATGCAAATTTGGTGATATCCGCTTTTCAAATCTATCTTTGAAAAATAATTTTCCCCACTCAGGAAATCCATCAGATCATCCATTCTCGACAGTGGAAACCTGTACCTGATGGTTATCTTGTTGATCGCTCTTGAGTTGGTACACATCCTCTAGCCTCCTTCTTTCTTCAGACTGAGTACTGTTGGAACAACACATGGACTCAAGCTCTCCCTAACCAATCCTTTGTCCATCAAACCTTGGACTTGCCTCTTGACCTCTTCATTCTCTTGCGGCATCAACCTGTACGCAACTTTATTCGGTAAACTAGCTCCTGGTATGAGGTCTATGTGATGACTCACACTTCTCATCGGTGGCAACGAATGAGGTAATTCATCCACTATGATGTCAGTGAACTCTTCCAGCAGTTCCTGAACTTCATCTAGCAAATCATCCACTCTCGTGCTAGTTAGAACAATCCTCGGCTTTCTGACAACAAAGAATTGTGGATCTTCCTTCTTCTCCATTTCTGTAAGAAGCTCCTTCCCACTCATGAGAAGTATTGTGCTGCTTACTTCCGGCTTCACCTCCTTATCCTTTATCAGAAGCAACATATGGGTTCTCCCATTTTTCTCCAGTGTATATGTGTTCATTCTCCCATCATTAATCACATTTCTGTCATATTGCCATGGTATACATAGCAATAAATGACATACATCCATGGGAATAACATCACACAAAATATTATCATTCTATCCCCCTATCTTGATGTCAACTAAGCAATGTTTGGTGACCTTTACCTGATGTCCCTTCTATGGCCATGAAACTTTATATGGACTTGGGTGATCAGTTGTCTCCAGTTCTAATTTCTCCACCATCTCGGTTGAAACGAGATTGTCGGTGCTTCCACTGTCCACAATAACCTTGCATTTCCTGTCCTTGGCCTTACAAGCTGTCCTGAACAGTCTGGTCCTTTGCAATGAGATTTCCACCTCTTTCTCAGGTGTCAAAAGGACTTTATGCATCCCAAGCGATCTTCCGCTTTCTACGTCTTCTGACTCAACATCACGCCTCTTCTCTTCTGCGATGTGAGTTTCCCCTGCATCCTTCTTTTTCTCTGGACACTCAAATGACTTGTGTCCATTCTTCCCACATGTAAAACATGTGATTACTCCACCTCTTCCTCTACCTCGACCTCTAGTACGAGGAAGAGTGTTTGCATCAGCATAATCCCCTCGCTGATCATTTTGTTGTCCTCTCTGCTCAGCATATGGCTGCCTCTGCTGTGAGGTTCCACCTCTCTCAACCTTACCCTGAAGTTTCTTCCATTCCTCTTTGGGCTTCTGGAATTTCTCCTGGGAAACTGCTTTGCCTCTCGGCTGGCTTCTTCCCCATCCTCGCTGTCCTTGCTTTCGGCTCAGCTTCTCCTCAGCTTTTAAAGCCAATTGATAGGCATATTCCACCGTTCGGATTGTTACCATGCTTAATTCATCCTGAATGTCTTATCTCAGACCATTCAGATATCTAGCCACTTTCTCATCATCGCTCTCTCGATGACCTGCTCTGATGTTCAGTCGATAGAATTCTTCAGTATATTCCTTCACCGTCATCAGCTTCTTTCTCAGGTTCTACATTCGCCTGAACAGAGTGATCTGATAGTCTCTTGGGATGAACTTCGCCTTCATCTTCGCGATCATTCGATCCCAGCTTTTGATCTTTTGCTTTCCTTTGCAGCGTCTATCAGCTTGTAGCTCGTCCCACCACAATGTTGCATGTCCTTTCAAGTGCGTAACTGCGTGCCTAACTTTCTTATCATCTTCGATATCTTCATAATCGAAGTATGTGTCGAGAGCTCTAATCCAATCTAGCATCTCTTCTGCATCCAGATTCCCCTCATAGACTGGAATGTCCATTTTCGCCTTTGCACCCATTCTAGCAATGGCTTTGATCAACCGCTCAGTTGATGCGTCTTCTGTTGTGACCTCTTCTTCATGTCCAGCTTCCTCTTCAACTTTGGAATCACTAATATCTCCTGCACCAACTCCCTGTCTTTGAGCTGTCTCCATCTCCTCAACCCTTGCTCGGAGATCTCTCATCTGCCGCTCAATTTCTGGATTTCCTGCCGGCCTACCTCTTCTTCGCACCTCCCGATCTTCTGGGTCTGGTGACTGTCTTTCCCTTCTGGGTGGCATGGTGAATCTCTTTCTTCACTACAAAAAGAAAAGATATTCTCGCTCTGATACCACTCTAACGACGAGCCCACTCCTCGGAGCGCGACCGCCTCCTCCAGGACCTTCTTTCTTCTCGGCCCGAAGAGCGTCAATGCTCTTCTATCTCCCAATCAGCAGATATACACCCACAGTTCCTTCACGCGACTTCCCCTTTGTTCACTTGTCAGGAAAATTAGAACTCGCAGCTTCACGAGCTTGTGGTCTATCTCTGGGTTCTCGAATCCCCGAGACCCGATGCGTCAGTCAACGCTGACTTCGTTCTTCCCTTATCGAAACTTCACTATTTTGCCACTCGCGACACCAAGCGTTCGGCTTTCCCAACTCCGATCCACGAGATGCCGAAAAGCCGAGACTCGCGACCTCGCTCCCTCGCGACTTCGCCACTCGCGAGCTCAAACGACTCCTACCTCGACTCCCGATGCCCGAGGTTCCGATACCCAAGATATCGCTACTTCGCGTCTTTGCTACTTCCGTAGTCGAATGATCTCTTCGTCGACTCCCGATGCACGAGATGTTGAACCTCCGATGGTTTATACCACCTGTCTTCCTCTATCTCCCATGGCCCACTCTTCTTACATAACTGTCGGAATATCGCCTCTCGCTATATCGCGACTTTCGTTGCGTAGATTTGGAGTCTCTCTTCACGAACTCCCGATATGTCGATCCACGAGTAGAACCAATGCTCCTCGTGATCTTGATCAACGACTCCTGCCCTTCTGAGCTTCTGGCCCCTCCACACTCGCTCTGTGACCTTCTGCAATCTCGAGAGATCCAACGATCCATGGTAACTCGCGGATTCCCCACGAAGGATACTAACCGTCCACTTTTCTCCTTGCGCAATCCACGAACAATAAGTGTCTCTCCACGAGACTTGCTCGCCAACCTACAACGCTGCTTCTCAACCTGCTCACGCAACTTCTCTCCATTTCCCTTCAACAACTTTGAAGGCCTTTCCTTCTGGGCTCTTCTCACAGCTTTCAAGTTCCTTCAGGAAACTCCCTGCACGCACTCCTTATAGCAAATCTTCCAACATGACTAAGTGTTGAAGATTTTGATCCTGCGCACTCCTGCAGCAGAAATCCTTCAATCCCTTTTCTCAGAATCGCAACCCTGAGACTTCGTCTAGCCTGCGCATGCCTTGCACGGATCCGGTGCTAAATCTGCACTTCTGAGAACTTAGAACAAAAGTTACCTCTATCTGAACCCTTATGTCACGCACTCCTTGTGGACGAATCAACTGCCCTCCCTGCAGGAATTCTCTGGTTCAAGATAGAGATCCAATTTGTACTAACTCCTTGTTCCCACAGACTTCAATTCAACCATGAAATCACATACACAACATATAAAAACCAATGTATGACAATAAGCAAGCATTCATGAGCATAATATCACCAATACACAGGGAATAACGCAACCATAGAATTGAATCAAAAGCTCTTCTATTAATTCAATAACTGTACATGGGTGTTCTTCATACACTTCTCTGCATGCTCTCTTCTCTTCTTGAATGCTTGATGATGATACAATGTACAAAGGAGGGTGTCTATATCCGTTTTCCCTCTAGGAATTCTACGCTATCAAATCTAGAATTAAATTTCTATCTAACAACATTAACTCTATTAAATGCCTCATCTACCTAAGGACGAGAGCTATCCGCTCAAGGTCCATTACAATATACAAAGTGCGCTCCATTAAATCTATGCACTCTAATAGATCAATTTCTCACCATAATATTAAAATAGCTACAAAGTATAGGGCATCCTATATGAACTGAATCCATTAAATGTAGATCTACATAGATATGTGTCATAAGATGGAGTGGAACTTGCACAACCCCTTCCAAAGTGTATTATTTCCAAACAAAGGAAAAACTAATTGAATTCCCTAGGTTATTTGTGCATTTTTCTTTATAATAAGGCCATTATAATATCATTAGAACATCTGTATGATGGTTTTCCGTGTTTATATACTGACTAATCTACCATAGAGATATTGTTGGAAACATTCTTTATTGTTGATGTAATCCCTTCAATCAATACTTCAATTCTGGTGGTTGTTTAAGGGAATGAAACAAGTCTAAACTTGTGCAATTATAGCTCTTTTACTCTCCCCACCATTGTCAACAATACTGTAATAATCATGCTAGAAACAATTCTTTAGAAGAGGTAGCCTTGCTGATGAGAAAATGCTACATGGTTCTTGATGGTTGTATGTTGGAATATATTCCTCTGCCTGGAGGTGTAAGAACCTATCTTCTAGGTCCTACAATGAAAAATCCCACCTGTCTGATTATTATTCACGCTGATATTTGGTCAAATCAAATCTTCTAAAGTGAGATTAAATTTGCTCATGTTGTAAACATAGTTACTAACTTAATGAGAACTGTGACCTCAAAACGAGAACTCTGGTCCAAAAAACCCATATTTTTTCTTTAAAAACATCAAAATCAACCCCCAAATCAAAAAGTGGTGCTACCGGTAGCACCATTTTTTAAAACGGGGTCAAAATTACAACATTTTTCAAACATGGCCTTCAAAACTTAGATGGTAGCTCAGAAAAACCCAAAAATCAGCACCTAAAAACAAAAAAGATGTTTTTGATTTTTTATTTTTTTTTAGAACGTTAAATTTTGAGATCATTTGAAATCGCATTTTTATCACTTGGTACCATTAAAACCAAAACCTCAAAATCAACCATCAAATTGAAAAGTACTACTACTGGTAGCACCCATTCTAAATTTGGGGTATTAAAATGACACTTTTTTGTAATGTGGTAAAATAACTCATCATTACTGTAAACAAAATCATAAAAACAACCCTTAAATGTTTACTTTTTAAATGTTATCATCATGCAAAGCACAAGGCAATACATAATTCCAGGAAAATATCACACTATACTTTAAAAATTCAACATCACTTTTTAATAATTTTTTCCTTTTAACAATAAAAAAGTAAATACAAGTTACATTGAATGAAACATAAATAGTTTCTTAAAAGTATTGTTATATTGACCATATTCAAAACATATGAGCTAAGAAATTTAATTATATTATCCATAATAAAAGAATAGATCATTCATAAAACATAACAAAAGATTCATAACTTCATGTAAGATCATATGTAAGTTCAATGCTCTTTTTTAGTTACCATATAAACATCATATGGATAAAAAATTCTTAAAATGTTCCATACACTTGTTCATATTGACTCGTGGTTTCTGAAATACCATCAGAGTCTACATTGTCTTCAGATGAATGTTTTGATGAAGATGTAGATGATCCATAATCTTCTCTATTGTCGATGAATGCACCATCTGAGTCCACATGCATGCCCAACATTTCATATGTCAAATGCATTTTAGATCTATGACTAGGTTCAACAGACTCCCATCTTGCATTTATTTCTTGCGAAAACAACCTCTTGATAATCTTTTTTGTCTTGGAGTGAAGAGTTCCTCTCTTTGTCAAATTGAAGTCATAAACAAGTATGTCAACATCATCTAATTTTAAGAGGTCGGTGTGACGACAAGTTGTATTTTGACTCTTTCTTTTTCTCTTTCCATTGAATGGGTGTGTACTTGTTGCATACCAATGCACTTCAATTGCAACAACATCATCATTTATTTCTCAATCTTTATAACCTTTCCTATCCATAATGGATAAGGATGTTGATCCTCAGTCTCTAAAACTGCAATCATGCTACCCTCCTTAATATCTTGTACTGAACCCCTGTAATGGTCTTCCATGGCTTCACGTTGTGCGTGTGACCTTCACGAACCAATATACATTTCTCTTTCCTCTACTTGTGTATTCTCAATAACACCTTGAGATTCTTGAACTTCAACAATGTTTGTTTCTTCAGATTCGTTTGGCATATTTTGTGGCCAATGAAATGGAGTCCTCAACATTGTATCTTCATTTGTTGATCTTGAAATTATGTCATTTTGACTATTGAAAAATGACTCCCACCAAACAGAATTAGCAACATCAAATTACTCATATGTATCCTTAATGGACTTTTTAATTTCTTCCAGGCATTCTGAATAATCTACATCTCTATTATGCCTTCGTGCATTATGGAGATTGCAAAAATAATAATTTTGATGCAAAAATTGGACAATATGGAATGAACTTCAAAAATGATAAACCTGATGAAGGCCCCCATTCTGTAGTAGTTGAATACTACTTTCCCCATATAAGTGTTTTCCCATCATTTTCTTTGAAACAAAATTGATGTTGAAAGATAATGTCATTAAGTTGCTCAATACATTTTTCTTCACGATGTGATCCCTGAATATATCTTCACATGTCAACAATTTCTAATACATGAAAAATAGGCTCTGGAATGTATGTTTTTTTGATACATTCAATCAATTATGGTAGGCTTCCAACATTTTTCCTCTTCAATGTTACGGAAAAACGACTGACATTTGATAAATATGATCATGAGTGTGTCCAACAAGAAGGAAACCAACTTTCACCTTTTGAAAGATTCCCATTTCCACAAGCATGCTTAGATATCCAAACACAATTTGATTTTTACTTTCACAACTAGTGTTGTCCAACTGTAGATAGAGAACTTGAGGAAGATTTCCAGACCAGTGAGTGAGCACATGATGAATTATGGTGATGCTTAGATTTGCATCATTGTGAATATTTGTAGTTGTGAAGTAAACTCTTTGACACATTTTTCCATTGAAAACCATACAACCAACCAAGTGAAACTGAATGAAATTCTCTTCCTGTAATTTTTTGGGTGTACAGACAAAATGTGGTAGAAGTGTTTTCTTCTGGTCCATGCCATCAATTATCATACCTAAATATTTGTTTGGAGCATCATAACACTTCTTCCGATGTTTGTACAGCTTTTGTCTTTCACTTGATTGTTGATTCTGATGTTCTTGAAGTGCTTTAATTATGGAATCTGCACATGACATAAAATGGAAATATTGATCGTATGTTTTCATAGTTGATAACTATTCAATTAAAAAAAAAGTAAATACATACCTCTTTCGGCCCTTTCAGATTTATCTCTTCTTGATTTAAGAGTAGCACATATACTACAAATCCCCATCCTTGACTTCTTAGGAATACAGACATTGTTAAATTGTTTCTTCCATATTCTTGTAAAATATGCATATGTAATAAAATTATCCTTTCCTTCAACATCTTCAGCATATCCTTTGTACAAGTTGTAGATTTCCCTCCTTGAAAATTTTTCTGGAATATGTATTGTGTCTCTATCTGGCATACACTCTCCATGTTTGGAAAAGAAATCACACATCCATGACAATGCAGTGTTTGTGAATGGCCCACTCTCTCGTCCATGATGTACCTTTGAATAAAATGATAGATCTTTTTCCAACCTTGTATGGATTCTTGATAGACGAGGATTACCAATTGAGTGATTTTTTTTTAAAGCCTTTCTGCAAAGTAAAATATTCCCAATGTGATAATCATACATTGTATTGGTGGATATCATGTCACCCATCAAATATGAATTTTGCATGCTCTTATTCATTGCCAAATATGTCTTCCTTTTATTCAAGGCATACATGTAGTCCATGTTTTTCAAACAATTCTTTTGACAACATTCACTTGAAATCAATTCTTTTATGGAAATTGATTTAATGAGAAATTCTTTCCTAGACCTTGTATAACTAGAATGCTTTGGATTGATATAAAAAGGTCTAATCTTGGTCCTATACACAATGTTTCTTTGCAATGTCTCCACTATTTCATCCTCCTCACTAGAAGGTTTTTCCTTATCACCACAAGGAGTGTCAAGGAAAACATTGTCAAGAGACTGAACTAGAGAATGTTGAACACCTTCATTTGTTGCAGATGAATGTTTGAGAACATTATCATAAACATAATCATTTCAAGAAACATAATCATCTACATTATGTCCACTACTGACATAATCATTTTCATTGCTTTCAAAATCCCCACTTGAGTGAAAATTTCCACCATCTTGCTTAGTGCCTTGAAAACCTTCATCGGTATCTTAAAAATCCTCACTTGGAGGAAAATCAACATCAACATTTTTTCTTTTTAATTTATCACTCGGGAAAGAGTGACCACCAATGGCGTAATCATCTTCGCTACTTTGAAACTCGCCACTTGAAAGATATTCTTCATCATCCTCATCCTCATTACTAGCTTCAAAATCCTCACTTGGAGGAAAAGATTCATTATCCTCATCAGTACCCTCAAAATCCTCACTTTGAGGGAAATCATTAGCACCAACATTATTTCTTTTAAATTCCTCATTTGAGAAAGACTGTCCAGCATTGTCATCGTCGTCATCATTGCTTTTAAAGTCCCCAAATGGGGGGAATTCTTCTCCATCCTCATCTGTGCCTTGAAAATCCTCACTTAGAGGAAACTCTTCATCAATACCTTCAAAATCCTCACTAGGAGAAAAATCATAATCACCAACATTATTGTCTTTAAATTCTCCAATCGGGGAATTTGGTCCACCATTGTCATAATCATCTTCACCGCTTTCAAAATTTCCACTTGAGGGAATTTCTCCATCATTTTCATTGGTTCCTTGGAAATCTTCATCGGTACATTAAAACTCTTCACTTGGAGGAAAATTCTCATCCCAATCATTTAAACATTGATCATAGTCTCCACATTGACCTAGATTTTGATTATTTTCATTACTATTAAACTGTTGACTAGATTTATCACCATAATATTCCTCCTCTTCATCATCGGTGCCTTCAAAGTCCTCTGATTTAGGACTTTCATGAGGAACATATTGAATAAAATTGCTTGGACCATGATCAAAATTATGACTAGCTGAAAAATACGACGCTTCATTTGCATTACAAACATTGCTATGGCATTTCCTAGTCCCAACAGAAGAGGTATTCGAAGAATTTGTTGATGTCTCATAAATACAATTTTATTTATTTGATGAAGCCATCCCTTCTCTCTCAGAGCATAGAATGATAGAAATGCTCACCATCCCTATGACATTATAATAACATGCATAATGAGCTTTTCCCTCTAAATGCCCCCCCCTGCCCCCAAATATAATTTCCCTCCAAACTTTCCCCCCCAAAATATTCCCTCCAAATTTTCCCCCTCAAATTTTTCCCTACAAATTTCTCCCCCAAAATATTCCCCCCAAAATTTTCCCCTCAAATTTTACCCTCCAATTTTCCCCCAAAAATTTTCAGTTATTTTCCCTTAAAAATTAAAAACAATTTTAACTCTTTTATTTTGTTATTTACATGTTAAATACAATATTTATCATGTTTATATATGTATTCCACATTTATTAAACATATTGATGATCCATATAATTTTAGGTATATATGTAGACAATATACCTAATTTTTTTTTATCCTGCATTGGTTATACTAACAATAATTTTTATCATCTCTGTTATATATACACAGTCTTATTTTATCTTTTTATATTGTGTTATATCTTGGGTAGTATTTGTTTTAGGATTTGGAGCAAGCTAACATCGAGGAGACATCCGAGGAGAATCTAGCAAGCAAAGAGGAGAATTTAGCATTTCAG
>ML779468.1:1306442-1350178 GCA_009831015.1 Picea engelmannii
CTATAACCGAAGATTTTAGGTTATATAACATATAAGTTATATGTTATATAACATATAACAATGTTATATGTTATATGACATATAACATATGTTATATGTTATAAACATATAACGTATTATATGTTTATAACATATAACATATGTTATATGTTATAAACATCTAATACGTTATATGTTTATAACATATAGCATATGTTATATGTTATATAACATATATTATATGTTATAAACATATAATACATTATATGTTTATAACATATAACACATGTTAATTAACAAGCGTCGCCCTACCCCCACGGCCAAGCCCTGGGCGCATCCGGGGCTTGGCTGTGGGGGATAGGGCAACGCTTGTTATATTTTTAACACGTGTTATATGTTTATAACATATAACATATGTTATATGTTTACATATAACAATGTTATATGTTACACCCCTCTTGTTCTTGTTGTGTCTACCCCCTCCATTTAAATTATACATTGCTAGCCTAATCCTACATTGGTGTGTCTAATACATTGCTAGTTTAAAAACATTTAACTTTTTTAAAATTAGTTTTTATATCAATGCTATGTTTTTTTAGTTGATTATAATGTCAACGGCCTAATTTTTTTTTTTTATCTTAATATAGGAAAATGTCAGGAAAGAGATTATTTGTCAATATATATGGATCACGACCTACAATAATGGCATCAAAAAGTGCAATTGGAACCTCCATGGATGTTAGGCAACAAAATGATCACTTAACACCTGAGCTATCAAGGGTAATGAAGAATGTTAGAGAGTGGAAATCTGTGGAAGGTGAAAACAAACAAGAATGTTTTTGGTTTCTTAAAGACAAACAAGGAAACAATGGAGATCATATATATTTGTATTGTGTCGAATCAGAACATGTGCAGGGAAATCATCGGGCACTTGGCTTGTTACGAGATATATGTTTGGTGAAATCCACAGATATTATTTATGCACTTGTCAAACAAGGGAGAACTTATATCAAGTTTAGATATTGTTTGAAATTGAGCAATTATAATAAGAATGAATGTTTTTCAGAATTATGTGCATCCATCGTTGATGACATTGAGAAAGGGAATGTAAGTTTTTTATTTCTATTTTTGTGTTGTTTATTATTTTTTATATCATGATAATGTTTTAATTTTATCTAACATGAAAATGTTATATTGGTTTTTAAAGAATTTTGCAGAACAGCTTTCACATATGTTAATGGGGATTTACTCTATGGAGAATGATATCATGGATGTCGTCAACACTTTTCATATTGAAAAGACACAAGAAGGAAGGAAAAAGAAACAAAAAGCAATGGAGGTTGAAGCTGCAAGAGTAGACAGAGAAGAACATGAAAGAAGAAAGAAAATTCCTCATTCTAGAAATCCTAAAAGGGGTACATTTGAAAATGAGGAAACTTCAAATGAAGGTTTTGTTGAGATTGATCCCAATGAGGTAACTATCACTCCTTCTTGCAAAAAGAACAAACAAGATAAGCACACAATAACAATGGTTGATGATGAGTCTATTCCTATTGATTATGAAGAAATCGTTGATTTAGATGAAACACATTTAAATCATAAGAGGAAGAAAACAAATGTTGATAATGTTCAAGAAGCCATCGTTAGCTCTGAGTATTATAGTGAAAGTTCTAATGGTAGCAGAGAAATAATAACACCAGGTATTGATCTAGAGGATGGTATTATGAAAACAACACAAAATTCCATTCGAAATAGAATGAGGATGACAAAATTAGTTAATGATGGCCATACATTTCAGTTGAATGTGAAACAACTTTATAAACACATAGAAGGGTAGGAAAAATATCAAATTAGAAAACCACATCACTTGCATATTCACAATTTGAAAGCATTGATTAGATACAATCCATATGAACATGTGGTTGACTACCTAGTTCTTGTTGACCCGATGGAAGTTCCTATGAGGGAATATTTTGATAGATCTAATTTTTTTGACTACAAATATTATGTGATTGGAGGAAATCATTCTACAGAGGCTAGAAGAGAATTGATGCAAGAATATCCCAATAATCCTCTTTTTGAGACAATGAAATGCATAATTTATGTTGGTTTAACATATTCAGAAGCAAAGTTACTGGCATGGGATCATAACACAGACAATGAGTACAGAATGTCTATGACCTTCATTCAAAGGGTGAGATTTATCCACAATGAATTTTCTGAAATATGTCGCGGGGAGAGATCAAATTTTGATGTTAAGTTTCAGAAGCAATGTTGCATGGAAATAGGATTTCCACTTGATGATGAAAATACAAAAGAAAAAAATCGCAAAGGAAATGATATATTTAGATTTGTGGATAACTATTTTCAATTAGGATTTATAACTGGACAGGTATGGGATTTGGTAGATGAGATCTTCACCCTATGGGAAAATGTTGGTATAAAGAATCAGAGAGTTAAGAAGGCTAAACCATTGATATGTGGCACAAGTAAGACAAGTCCTAACATTAAAAATATTCTCGATGATATGACTATAACACCTTGGAGAGAAATACGAGTGAAGGATGATGAAATTATCATAAGTATATTATCATGTGTTAGGTCGGGAGAATTCTCAATGGAAGAAATGTGTGATGAATTTAAAAAGTAAGTATGTTGAGTTATTTTTATTTATGCTAGGACAACATAATTAATTTTTTCAGTTTAATATCAATTTAACATTATTTTTGTTTTATTTAGTCACAAGGTGTATATGAAAATACAAGAGGAAATGGTCAAGATGTTGAATGAAGAAAGTTGGGATGATGTCAAACTCAACTATCTTGATTCAAGTTCTTCAGCAGTATTGAAACAATTTTTTGTTGCATTCAAAAAGGTATGTTGATTTATTACATTCATATTATTCGTTTGTAAGTTAATTTATTTATATTTTAATAGTTATAGATATATAACAATATGTTTGTTCGTTTCATTAAAGATGCCAAAGAAGAATGCAGATGGAGTACCTGAAACGTTCAAAATTTTTATTCAAAAAGCCAAGTTTGAAAGAGAAAGAAGGAGACGTGTTCAAAATGTTCAACTTGATGACACCCTTGATCACTACTTTTGGAATGGGCTCGACAATGTTCGATTTAAAGTGATATTAGGTGATTGTGAAAAACTTGCAAGTATTGTTCCTAAAAAAGAATACTCCCTAGTTATTGCAGATATCCCTCATGGTTATAATATCCCAAACATTGAATATGATATTGATCCTTATACTTACCAATCTTTCAATAAAGTGGTTATGGGATTTATAGAAGTTACAACATCAACATTATGGAGATTTCTAGTATTTCATTCAGACACGCAACAAGGATTAGTACAATCAAGTTTCAAGGGGAAAGAAAAGACAAGGAGACAGTTTATTTGGTAAGATATTGAAAGTGTATGTTTATCAATTAATATTATAAAACAATTTTATTAATTCACAAGTTGATTGAATTTTCACTTATTTATGTTACAGGCACAAATCAAATATTCGGAGCTCCAAAAAAGATTCATTTAAACATGATTTTGAGAGTATACATCTTGCAACCTGGATAAAAGATGATTCTTATAATTCTATTTTTGTCAATGAAAATGATGGAGAGACTCCTAGTAGTATATTGGTATACAATGTTGTGGTTAGAAAGCTAACATATGAGGAAAAAGATTTGAAAGGAGAGATGGTTAACATTTATCAAAAACCATAAGAATTAATTAATTATCTTATTGATAAATTTTCAAACGAAGGAGATTGGGTTTTGGATTTGTTCTCGGGTTCAGGTAAGAATTTCGATCTAATATTTATGAAATCATACTTCAATCTTAGATTATTTTTAATTTATCTTTTTACAGTATCTAACTTAATTATTTATTTTGTATTTGGTGATTAGGTACAACATTAGCGTGTTGCCTACAGAAAGGAAGGAATTGCATAGCCATTGAAAGTGACCCAATACAGTGCAGTTTTATTCAACAAAGAATTAATTATATTCCAACTCTTCCAGATGAAATGCAAGAAGTTGGCTGAGATTTTAGTGAATCAATGGTGAAATTTTTTTCAAAGGAACCTCAAGTACCATTAGGAGGAATGATTGGAAAGGATCAATTTGGAGAACTTGCGGATATCAAAGAACCAATGGAAGAACAAAATGACACAATGGAAGCACAAAATGACGTCAAAGAAGATGATGATGTGTCTATTGAGCATGATGAATTTGGGATATATGATATTGTTGATTAGTTTAAATATTTCTTTGAACACGATGTTCAATTTTGCAAATTTTTGATGAGTTATATTTGTAACGATTTGACTTTCATATTTGAAAATAAGAATAAAGATGTATCTCTTTTTGTTTTGTGATGAATCTTTTTATTGTTTATTTTTTCGTTTTATTTGTATGTGAATCACTATACATTGAAATTTTTTATTAAATGTTGTCATTTTTTTACTTCAAATGTATAAAAATATCAAAGAAAATGATATTTTTTTATAAAATTTAGATTTTTTTTGTTAAATTATGTCCATAAAAATGCTTTATTTTCCACAATGTGTTAAAAATGATGTTTTCCACTATATTTAAAAAGTATGGAACAATAAATTAATTAAGGAGGCAAAATTCTATGAAAAATCGTAACTTCGAAAAAAGTAAATGGTAAAAAATATTTTTAAGATTGAATGAAGCATGAAAAAAACGCTAAAAACATAGTTCAATAAAAACAATATATATATATATATATATATATATATATATAGAGAGAGAGAGAGAGAGAGAGAGAGAGAGAGAGAGAGAAAATTTAAAATAGATGAAAAATGAGCATTTTAAAAAAATAATGTGGAAACATTATGGATCGAAAAAAAATAAAATATAAAAAATCACCTAAAAACGGAGAGGGGGTGCTACCGGTAGCACCATTTTTCAAAATGAGGTAAAACGTTGGACCTCCCAAAAAATGAGAACTCTGGAGAGTTCTCGTTAAGTTGGTAACTAGGTTTGTAATGACATTGGCCATCATTAACACTTTGTTATTAAAGCCTGAATTAAGTATTATGTAAGGGGACAAGGATCTTTTCACAAGAAGAGTTTCATACTTCATGAGAAACAGGCTAGTGTAATTATGATGCAGGAGCATCCACAACACATCAAGCGAGCCAGCGCGTGGAGCAGGAAAGACGGCTGGACAGCGCCTAAAAATTTTGAAATACTTTGGAAATTGTTGCGCCATTCTTTATTGAAGTCATTCATAAAGAAGCGCGCTTGTATTGTAAAGGGGACCTTGAGCCTTTAAGCTCTCATCCTTAGTAGATAGGAAGGCATTTAATAGATTTAATGCTGTTAGATAGGAATTAATTGTAGATTTGATAGTTGTAGAATTCGAGAGGCCAAACGGAATATAGGCACCCTCCTTTGTACATTGTATTATCAACAAGCATTCAGAAGAGAGGAGTAGAGCAGAGAATTGGCGAAGAACACCCATGTACAGAATGAATTAATAGAAGAAAGGCTTTGATTCAGTTTCATGGTTTGTGTTGTTTCTCTGTGTCGATATTATGCTCATGGATGTTTTCTTTCTGTCATGCATTTGCTTTGATATGTTGTGTATGTGGTTTCATAGTTCAATTGAAGTCTGAGAAAGAAGGGAATGAGTTTTAATTGTTTCTCTGTTTGAGCCGAGAGAGTCCTGCATAGAGTGCAGTCGAATTCATCTGCATAGAGTGCGTTGATGAGGCTAAACAGTTAAACCCTTATGCTCAATTTTTCCTAGAATTTGAGTCGGGTTGATAGAGCTATGCAGGAGAAGTGTCGGCTGAATTTGACGTCTCAATGGTTAATCTGAGCAGAAGGAGGCAGAGATTGTTGTTTCCAGAAGAGCACAGAGTCTGGAAGACTCAACGCTTTGAGAGTTGTTGGAGGTCGAGTGCAAGAATTGGGTGCAAAGTATCTGAGGGAGTCAGATTTGTCAAAGCTCCGGAGGGACAGTCCCTTCGTGGTTCTTGGAGAAGAAGCCAGGAGGAGGTTCGACCCGGGAGAAGTGGTGAAGCTGAAGACATCCTTGAGGAGGAGAATTAACGGTCAGGGTTCGCGGGACAGATTCGCGAAATCCCGCTGACCGTCAGATCTGGAAGGAGTCGTGCGGGAGTTAACCCTTAGGCGCGAAGAGAAACGAGGGCCATCAGGGTTCGACATATCGGGTTTCCTAGAGGCAAGAGTTTTATACCCATTGAAATCGCGAATAACGATTTCCCGAAGTCATTGGAGCCGTTGATCGCCGCGAGAACACGTGGCACAGGATCCGGAGAAGTCGGGACTCGGCATATCGGGAATTAGAGCATCAAGCAATTGGAACGAGAGTTACGATATCGTGATCCGTGATATCCCAAGAAGATCATGTCCGCTGATCGTGGAGACACGTGTCAAAGGATCCCAGTATATCGGGGTTCGGAGAATTGGGGTTCTCAACAGGCGAAATCATTTGTAGATCGGATTCGCGATTCGCGAAATCCTGAAGGTGACGTGGCAGCGTGGGACCCCAGAAGTTAGGAGAGGACAGGTGGCATCATATCGGAGTTCGGGGTTCGGGGTTTTGATTTGCAAGAGACCCGCGCCCGTGAGTTTCGCGATATTCATGAAACCCGATTTCCCGACACGTGAAGGGGAGATCGCTGACAGGAGATAACTGTGGGTGAAGAATTCCCGATGTGGAATTAGAGGAGCATTCAGCTCTTCGAGCCTGAGTTAGAGAAGGTCCTGGTGGAAGCGGTTGGATTGCGAGGGTCTCGACCTTGCGCCAGAGTGGTATCAGAGCGGGAAGTCTTTGCTTTCAGTAGCAGAGAAGAGAAGACAACATGCCGCCTAGAAGGGAGAGACAGTCACCTGATCGAGAAGACAGGGATGCCCGAAGAAGGGGTAGACCAGCAGGGAATCCAGAGACGGAGCGCCAGATGAGAGATCTCCGAGCAAGGCTCGAAGAGATGGAGACTGTACAGAGATGTGGAGCTGGTGTAGGGGATCTTAGCGATTCTGAGGTGGAAGAAGAAGTTGGACATGCCGAGGAAGTCACAGCAGAGGACGCATCAACCGAGCAGTTGATCAAAGTTATTTCCAGGATGAGTTCCAAGACCAAAATGGACATTCTGACTTATGAAGGAAGCCTGGATGCAGAAGAGTTGCTGGATTGGATCTGAGCACTCAACACCTACTTCGATTATGAAGATATCGAGGAGGACAAGAAGATAAGGCATGTTGTTACTAAGTTGAAGGGACATGCAGCCTTATGGTGGGACGAGCTATAGGTGGATAGACGTTCCAAAGGGAAACAGAAAATTAAAAGCTGGGATCGGATGATCGATGAGATGAAAGCGAAATTCATCCCGAGAGATTACCAGATCACACTGTTCAGGCGAATGCAGAACCTGAGACAGAATTTTATGACAGTGAAGGAGTACACCGAATAATTTTACAGACTCAACATCAGAGCAGGTCATCGGGAGAGCGATGATGAAAAGGTGGCAAGGTACCTGAATGGGTTGAGGTATGACATTCAGGGTGAATTGAGTATGGTTACCATCCGAACAGTTGAGGATGCGTACCAGATGGCTCTGAAAACTGAGGAGAAGCTGAGCTGAAAGCAGAGTCAGTGAGGGCGAGGCAGGAGTCATCCCAGAGGCAAGGAAGTTTCCCAAGAAAAATATTAGAAGCCCAAGGAGGAGTGGAAGAAACCTCAAGGTAAAGCTGAACAAGGTGGAACCTCATGGAGGTAGCATACAGAGCAGGGTGGCGGTTATACTGATGCCAACGCATTTCCTCATACCAGAGGTAGAGGAAGAGGCCAAGGTGAAATCATCACATGTTTTACATGTGGAAAGGATGATCATAAAGCTGTTGATTGTCCAGACATGAAACCGGACAAGGGAGAAGCTCACATCACTGAGGCGCAGAGGCGTGATGCTGAGACAGAAGATGCAGGCAGCGGAAGATCGCTAGGAATGCATAAAGTTCTCTTAGCACCCGAGAAAGAGATGGAGAGCGCAGTGCAGAGGTCCATACTATTTATAACGGCTTGCACAGCCCAGGACAGGAAATGCAAAGTCATCGTGGACAGTGGGAGCACCGACAATCTCGTTTCATCCGAGATGGTGGAAAAGTTGGAGCTGAAAATGACTAAGCACCCGAGTCCGTATAAGGTCTCGTGGCTATAGAAAGGACACCGAGTAAGTGTCACTAAACAATGCTTAGTTAAATTCAAGATTGGGAATTATCATGATGAGATTCTGTGTGATGTTATTCCCATGGACGTGTGTCATATATTGATGGGTAGACCATGGCAATATGACAGAAATGTTGTTCATGACGGAAGGATGAACACATATACCCTGGAGAAAGATGGGAGGTTACACAGATTACTTCCGATAAAGGATAAATAAGTGAAACCGGAAGTAAGAAACACCATACTTCTCATGAGTGGGAAGGAGCTTCTCACAGAGATGGAGAAGAACGAGGATCCACAATTCTTTGTTGTCAGAAAACCGAGAATTTTCCTGACAAGCACAAGAGTGGATGACTTACCAGAAGAGATTCAGGAACTGTTGGGAGAGTTCGCTGATATTATCGTGGACGAACTACCTCGTTCGTTACCACCGATGCGGAGTGTGAGTCATCACATTGACCTCATACCCGGAGCAAGTTTTCCGAATAAAGCCGCGTACAGGTTGATGCCGCAGGAAAACGAGGAGGTCAAAAGGCAGGTACAGGATCTGCTGGATAAAGGACTGGTCAGGGAGAGCCTGAGTCTGTGTGTTGTTCCGACAGTACTTAGTCCGAAGAAGGATGGAGGCTGGAGGATGTGTACAGACTCCAGAGCGATAAACAAGATCACCATCAGATACAGATTTCCACTGCTGAGAATGGATGATTTGATGGATTGCCTGAGTGGGGCAAAGTACTTTTCGAAGATTGATCTGAAGAGCGGATATCACCAGATTTGCATGAGAGAGGGTGATGAATGGAAAACAGCATTCAAGACAAACGAGGGTTTGTACGAATGGCTGGTCATGCCGTTTGGTTTGACAAATGCGTCGAGCACATTCATGAGGTTGATGAACAAAGTCCTAAGGGAATTCATTGGCAAATTTGTGGTCGTGTACCTGGATGACATACTGATTTTCAGTAAGACCAAGGCTGAACATTTGAAACATTTAGCCATTGTGATGAGAAGACTGCAGCAGGAAAAGCTATTGGTCAACCTGAAGAAGTGTTTCTTCATGAAGACAGAACTCATTTATTTGGGTTTTTTTATATCATCCAATGAGTTGAAAATGGATCTTGAGAAAGTGGAAGTAATCAGAAATTGGCCATCACCCAGAAATGTTTTTGAGGTGAGGAGTTTCCATGGATTGGCTAGTTTCTACAGAAAATTCATACGAAATTTCAGTGGAATTAGTGCAGCAATGATGGACACCGTGAAAAAACGACATAAAGTTTTTCATTCGACAGCAGAGGCTGAGAAGAGCTTCAATCTGTTGAAGCGAAAGATAACAGAGCAACCAATTCTAATGATGCCTGAATTTCAGAAGACATTTCAGGTGAAGTGTGACGCCAACGGATATACCGTAGGAGGGGTCTTAAGTCAGGATGACAGACCAGTCGCATATTTCAGCGAGAAGTTGGATGACGCAAAGCTGAAATACTCCACATATGATAAAGAGTTTTATCCCATCACACGGGCATTGAAGAAGTGGAGGCATTACTTGATACCCAAGGAATTTTTCTTGTACAGTGATAATCATGCATTGCAGTTTGTGAGTCAATAGGATAAGTTGAATCAGAAGCATGCAAAATGGGTAGAGTACATGCAGAATTTCACATTTGTGATCAAACATATTTCAGGAACTGCTAACAAAGTGGTTGATGCTTTGAGCAGGAAATGTTTGATGTTGCAGGAGTTCAAAGTCAAGACCTTGGGTTTTGAAAATCTGAAAGATATGTATGCAGGTGATGTAGATTTCGGAGAAGCATACGAGGCAACTGAGAATCCAGTTCTCAGGGATCAGAGTCCTTGGATAGATTTCATGATCCAGAAGGGATTGTTGTTCAGAGGAAATCAGCTATGTATTCTGAATTGCTCCATGAGGGAGAATTTAGTGAAGGAAAAACATAGTGGTGGCTTAGCAGGTCACTTTGGGCATGACAAAACATTCGCCAAGCTGAGCGAATCGTGTTTTTGGCCAGGCATGCGAGCTGATGTTAAAATATTTGTTGACAGATGCAGGATTTTTCAACACGCGAAGGGGAGAAAACAGAACACAAGTTTTTATCAACCATTACCCATACCTGAGAGGCCATGGGAGGCAATCAGTATGGATTTTGTTATGGGATTGTCGAGGAAACAGAGAGGAGTTGATTCCATATTTGTGGTGGTAGATAGGTTCTCGAAGATGGCACATTTCATTCCATGTCAGAAGACCAGTGATGCGACGCACATCGCAAACTTGTTTTTCAAAGAAATCGTCAGATTGCATGGATTGCCGAGAAGCATAGTCTCGGACAAGGATACAAAATTCAGAGGTCATTTTTGGAGGACATTGTGGAAGAAGCTAGGGACAAACTTAGCATTTATCTCAGCATACCATCTGCAGACAGATGGGTAGACCGAGGTGGTCAACAGGAGTTTGGGAGATCTATTGAGAAGCCTGGTGACAGAACACCACAGCAGCTGGGATAATGTGTTACCACAGACAGAGTTTGCGTACAACGATTCAGTGAATCGGAGTACAGGCAAGAGTCCATTTCAAATTTTGTATGGGACATAACCGAGGGGAGTTTCTGAACTCAGGGAGTCAGAGCAGGCTACGACTAGTAGTGCTAGCGCAGAAGAGTTCGTTGAGGCGATGCAAGAACTTCACGCGAAGGTGAAGCAGCGACTGCAGAAGTCAAATCAGGAGTACAAGCACAGAGATGATCAGCGGAAGAGGCAACTTCAGTTTGAAGTTGGAGAGATGGTTCTAGCGCACCTGAGGAAAGAGAGGTTCCCAAGGGGAACATATAATAAGCTCAAGATGAAGAAAATCGGGCCATGCAGAGTCCTGAAGAAATTCGGGGAGAATGCATATGAAATTGAGTTGCCAGAGGGCATCGGGATATCTCTGATTTTTAATGTTTCGGATTTATACCCATACAGAGCTAGAGAAGCAGAAACTAGAACTAAAGAACCAGTGGTCCAGTGGCAGAAGAAGATGCCAGTAGCAGAAAATTCGCAGATGGAATGTATACTGGACAAACAAGCAGGAAAGAAGATCAGGCGGAAGCAGTATTTTGAATACCTGGTGAAATGGAAGAACCACCCAGTGGAGGATGTCAGCTGGGAGACTGAAGCAAGCATTCAAAAGCATGGACACACCGTGCAAGAGCTCATGGACAGGAGCCCATGAAATCTTTCGATCCGAGGAGTATGATGCAGGAGCATCCACAACACATCAAGCGAGCCAGCGCGTGGATAAGGAAAGACAACTGGACAACGCCTACAAATTTTGAAATACTTTGGAAATTGTTGCGTCGTTCTTTATTGAAGTCATTCATAAAGAAGCGCCCTTGTATTGTAAAGGGGACCTTGAGCCTTTAAGCTCTCGTCCTTAGTAGATAGGAAGGCATTTAATAGATTTAATGTTGTTAGATAGGAATTAATTGTAGATTTGATAGTTGTAGAATTCGAGAGGCCAAACGGAATATAGGCACCCTCCTTTGTACATTGTATTATCAACAAGCATTCAGAAGAGAGGAGCAGAGCAGAGAATTAGCGAAGAACACCCATGTACAGATTGAATTAATAGAAGAAAGGCTTTGATTCAGTTTCATGGTTTGTGTTGTTTCTCTGTGTTGATATTATGCTCATGGATGTTTGCTTTCTGTCATTCATTTGCTTTGATATGCTATGTATGTGGTTTCATAGATCAATTGAAGTCTAAGAAAGAAGGGAATGAGTTTTAAATGTTTCTCTGTTTGAGCCAAGAGATTCCTGCATAGAGTGCAGTCGAATTCATCCGCATAGAGTGCGTTGATGAGGATAAACAGTTAAACCCTTATGCTCAATTTTTCCTAGAAGTTGAGTCGGGTTGATAGAGCTGTGCAGGAGAAGTGTCGGCTGAATTTGACGTCTCAGTGGTTAATCTGAGCAGAAGGAGGCAGAGACTGTTGTTGCCAGAAGAGCACAGAGTCTGGAAGACTCAACACTTTGAGAGCTGTTGGAGGTCGAGTGCAAGAATCGGGTGCAAAGTCTCTGAGGGAGTCAGAGTTGTCAAAGCTCCGGAGGGACAGTCCCTTCGTGGTTCTGGGAGAAGAAGCCAGGAGGAGGATGGACCCGGGAGAAGCGGTGAAGCTGAAGACATCCTCGAGGAGGAGAATTAACGGTCAGGGTTCGCGGGACAGATTCGCGAAATCCCGCTGACCGTCAGATCTGGAAGGAGTCACGCGGGAGTTAACCCTTAGGCGCGAAGAGAAATGAGGGCCATCGGGGTTTGGCATATCGGGTTTCCCAGAGGCAAGAGTTTTATACCCGTTGAAATCGTGAATAACGATTTCCAGAAGTCGTTTGAGCCGTTGATCGCCGCGAGAACACGTGGCACAGGATCCGGAGAAGTCGGGACTCGGCATATCGGGAATTAGAGCATCAAGAAATTGGAACGAGAGTTACAATATCGCGATCCATGATATCCCGAGAAGATCACGTCCGTTGATCATGGAGACACGTGTCAAAGGATCCTAGTATATCAGGGTTCGGAGAATCGTGGTTCTCAACAGGCGAAAACATTTGTAGATCGGATTCGCGATCCGCAAAATCTCGAAGGTGACGTGGCAGCGTGGGACCCCGGAAGTTAGGAGAGGATAGGTGGAATCATATTGGAGTTTGGGGTTCGGGGTTTTGATTTGCAAGAGACCCGCGCCTGTGAGTTTCGCGATATTCGCGAAACCCAATTTCCCGACACGCAAAGGGGAGATCGCTGACAGGAGATAACTGTGGGTGAAGAATTCCCGACGTGGAATTAGAGGAGCGTTCAGCTCTTCGGGCCAGAGTTAGAGAAGGTCCCGGTGGAAGCGGTTGGACTGTGAGGGTCTCGACCTTGCGCCAAATTACTACAAGGACCATAGCCCTATCATTGCTCAGAATATCTTATCATATGAATTCTTATAGCATATAAGGAAACCTCCAAAAATATTTCAAAGACAACACATTCTGCATTTCCAATTACTGAGTTCCTTTGGGTTATATGGGAGTTGTGCTCATCATCCAAAGAATACAAAAGGGTGAGAAACATTATGCTCATTTCCAGTAGCATAGTTTTATAAAATTTCAAATTATGGTGAAAACTATTTTCCTCAAAATTAGGTATGAAAAATTCTTTGATGTCATAATTATCCCAAAGTTTTTCCATGCATGAGATGTATTCAAAACCTGTAGTTGTGTCCCTACCACCATGTCTATTCCACAAACTTCTCATAAATAACATGAATTATCTTCTAATTTTTCTGATATACTTTATTAATCTTCATTTGGCACAAAGGACCAATTAAAGTAGCTCTTTGTCATAGACAAATCCTTCATTTTCCAATGTCTTAGCAAACACAAAAAAATGATCTTCATCAATACTAGTTTTATACAGTGTGGTTCCAGTCTTGGGAATGCAATCCTGTAGGTGGATTTTGCAAGCAAATGTGTATTATGACATTGTATGGAGAGGTATGAACATTCTACTTCCTTTTGTGTAGGCTCCCACAAGGAGATTTGAGAGGGAGGCTCATTGATAATACCTGTATTTTCTTTGCAACTATCACTCAAGATTGAACTTAGGTTTGATGCTAAAACATTTCTTGGTTCGAGTTCTAACCTTGATGAAACCATCCATCCAAGGCTCCAAACATCGTACCATACTACTCAATATTGTTAGTAGAATGGACAAAATGTGTTACAAGTTCATTTTTTTTTGCTCTGGTTATCTTTTGAACATAGTGGTCATTCATGGAGTTTTGAAAAAGATGTGACTATGGAACATAGGAACCCACATTTGTCTCTAGATTGTGTCTTGGTTCTTCTATATACATGTGGGTCTTAGTTGCAAAGCTCACATCCTAATTATCATCAAATATATCGAGCATTTGGGGTTGTAAAACTCCCTTGCCATATGAAGGTTGCATAAATTCCCTCACACTAGATCTAATCCCATCATGGGTTATGTGAAGAGACCAGCCATCTATGAATGGCATAGCACAAGCTAATGCTTAACACTTATCCTTATTCTCACAATTATTAACATAGGAATTAATTGCATGAACAGGGTTCACATGTCTCCATAGAAAATATGCACAAAGGTTTCCAACATTGAGTTATTTTATAAATGGTGGGTATCCATAACCCAACCCTATAAACATATGATGTGGAACCCTTAGCTTTTTGGTCTTATTTACTAAGAAAATATTTGCATCGAATCCATCATTTTCACCTCTTTTATCTTCATAAGGTGAAAAAACTATATGGTCAGTGTGATGTTGGAAATCATCAATCATATCCATTCTTCCTACAGGAATCAAAACAAAATCCACTCCTTGAATGTCCATGAAGGGTCCTCCTTTTTTCTGTCACATTGTGCATTGACTCTATCAAAAAACCCTTTCTCTTTAAATACAGGTTCTGAATGAATAATTGTAGCTATAGAAGAACATGATTTACTGCCCTGAGTTATTTTTTTAATTCTTCTTGTTGAAAGATGAGACCTTATATAAATAATTGCATACTATTTAATGTCAAAATAGTGTCTTCTTTATTGTTTGATTAACATACCTTCTCATATAAGGAGGGGTGTCCACCAATGTTATTTCCTGACTGCAAGCCTCTTCAATCTAGGATCTGCCAAATTCTTCTTGTTTTGTATTGAGGTGATGAGATCCTCTACTTTCTAGATGTATACAAGCAATAGAAGTTTGTCAATTTTCCACAAGAGTTTCACATTTGTTTTACCCCTTTTAGGAATGGTGGCCAACCTAGACCTCCTATCGGTATTTTGTTCACACAATATTTGTTTTATGTTTGATTAGAGTGATTCCAAATCCAAGTTAAAGTGAATTCATGTGGATACTTCCAGTATAAATAAGTTTTCAAAATGGTTTAATATGATATGCTAAAAATGATGAACAATTCATTGTTTGATAGAGTTGCTTGTGAATGTTTGACTAGACCAACAGTCACTATTTGGAGTGTAAATTTTTCGTTAAATATCTGATCGATGTGATTACACTTGGAGAGTAAAGTAGATTCATTTTTGTGTATCCAGTAGAAACAGGTTTTTAAAAACCTTAGGTTTGATATCACAAAATGTCTAATGAACAAACCTAGGACGCAAAGTTTTACTATGATGATCTGAAGACATGTAGTCACTAAATGAGTCATAATTTTTTCATTTGACCTCCAAATGGGATGATTCAAATTGTGTTTCTAACTAGACTTGCATATCTATCTCCCATGTAAACAGGGTTTGAAAATAAGATGATTTTATATGTGAAATATGCCTATGAACAATCAAGACCTAGAATTGTCACCATGCTGTTTTTTTATTTTTTTAAGAAGCAATTAGTATTTTGAGCATAACTTTTTCATACGATATCGGATTGAGGGGATTCAAATTTATTTGGAAAATATATTCGAAGGGCTACATTTTGTATAAATATCATGTAAAAATGTTTCCAATAGACCCCTCAAATAAAGGCTGTACTAACTCTGTCCTCAAAATTTCACTTGAGACCTAGTTTCTATTTTGATCATATCTTTTTGACTTGTGATCCAAATTGAAAATTTCAAAATGGATTTAAAAAATAGATTTCAAGAGATATATTATTTAAAAACATGTTTTCAAAATGATCCTATACGGTTACCCAAAATAAGATTGTCTTTACTGTATTTTTCCATGAAATCCTTTAAAATGACTATTGAACAATGATTTGAAGAATTATTCATAAAAGTTTGAAGCAAAAGTCTTATTCATTTTACCTGTTTGTTTATTTATTCTATTCTATCCTACACTATTGTTGAAAAATAAGTCATTCTCTAAAGTATAACAGAATTTCCAATGCATCCATTTGCATAACAAGATCATAAGTAGACTCACATTCAAGTTTGAAAATAAACTTTAATGAATGCTTGGACATGAAAAATTTGTTGATCATAAAGATTTGATGCTAAAGAATGTTGAAAAATGGACTGGTGTTGTGGCATAATGACTAATTGAAGCCGAATTTTCAATTGATCTTGGTTTGCTTGGCTCTCCTTAATTGTTATAGCACAAATCTCTTCTTGTGGCACTTGTTTAATACTAAATCAATTAATATTAAACACATCCAGCGATAAATACCACTAGGATCGTGGCTATAAAGCAACCATTAAAATGCAAAAATTTAATGCGTTCCTTCTAGTCCTCTAACAAACTCAACACTATTAACAGCTGGAGGTTAAAATCGTTTCTATGACAACTCAAAGTTGTCAATGGCTATGAACAATTGAAAGGAACAGTTACAACAAGGCAAACATTATCAAGGTTCAAAGTGTGGGGAAAGTAAATTCTTGTAGAAACTAAGTAAGGATTTAAGAATAGCCTAGGCCCATAATGAAATAAGTCATCAAGATTTTACAAGAGGAAGGTTCATCTCCGAATCTTTTTAAATAAGTGAAGAAGTCCAATAAAAATGGTGTCATTAATTTAGGACAGGCGAGTGCATAAATTTTTGGTCTAACATCCTGCTCTTGTGCACTGAGGGAACTTATTCTTTGAGGACACTTGCTCGCAAGTGATCCAAATTATGATGATATTAAAACATTTGACTTTGATATTTATGCGTTATGGGTAAATGACATGTTGTTTTACTGCATTGACATAGACAGGTGCTATTGACTCGGTTTTACTAAGTGTGCAGGGTTTTGGGACCTTGAGGATGCAGAGGCATCGATGGAACCCCTTGGACTCTAGATCGAGTCAGGGAGTGTGCTATTGGGGTTTGATTGTCTTACTGTGATATTGGTACATATGATTAGATGATATGATGTGGATATGTTCTGACATGATTTGTTGATGATGCAGGTTGATGATAACTTGCTGACCAGACTCACATATGGAGTAGAGGGGCCACACATGACTACCTGAGAGGTTGAGGGAGAGGTGTGGACAGCAGGCCTACCACAGCCTACTAGCACTCCCGCCATGGCTCAAACTATAGGTTAACAATTACCTAGTTCGAGAGGACCCATGATGCCATGAGGGCAGACTGCAACAGTCACTCACGATGATTCTAAGGGGCACGCAATAAGGTGGGGGCCTTATTCCTTAGAATCCCTTAGTCTCCCACAAGTTCACTTGGCGGAGTGTTAACTCCATGGGTTATTGATGTCTACCAATCAGTCAAGAGGCGAGTGGCACCCTTGGAGCATGTGGTGCGTCCTGAAGGGCACGTTGCGCAAAAGAAACAAAAGAGGTGAGTGGTACCCTTGGAGCATGTAGTGCATCCTGAAGGGCACATCGTGTTGATGACGATAAAGGAACGAACCTAGATGGCCCTAAGACAATTAACACATTAATAAATTTTAAAAACAACTCCCCTAATTAAATGTCGCCCAGTCCAGAATCTAGTTCTAAGTCTAAAACATCGCTAAGGGTAAAATTTTGTCTACCCTTAAGAAAATATCTCAAAAAAAAATAATAATAAAATAATATAGTTTAAAATAAAAACCGTTTGAGTAATAATTTTGGTCTTCATAAATTTTTGGGGTAAAATGAAGAGAGTAAGAAATTAGTTAAAAGCTATGGATATAAAATATAAAGGGGAAATTAATTATTTTTAATTTTTGATAGTTTAAAAAGATGTTGAATTAATAATAAAAGGGAAAAGGGGTTAATTTGCAACTTCCATTTTTTTAGCTCTAATAAAAAGGGGAAAGAGGGAAATTATAACATTTAGGAAACTAGGGAATGGAGGTAACTTAAAAAGGGAAAGAGGGGAACTCATGGTAAAAAGAAGGAAACCAACTTGGTAAAGAATCTACAACTTAAGAAACTTCTAATTTTGAACTGATTTAGCATTTTCTTTTTAGGGAAAGTTTTTTTAAAACCTGTAAGGGAATCTAGCGACACCTAGGAGTGATTTTAGGAGTAACTCTAGGTGGGTGAGGGAAATAAGACAATTAATAAATTAAAGGAAATAAATATTGGAGGAAAGTGGGGGATGGATGACACTTGTACGAAGGAGAACTTTTAGAAGATTTTTATTAAAAGTTAACTTAAATGAGATTTAGGGAAAGAATGGAAGTTCTAAAACTCTATAAAAGAGAGGGAGGGGAAAGAAGAAGGGATCGGTTGTTAGCGTAACGTTACACTGCCGGAATAGTGACTTGACTGATTTACTTATGGGAGTTGGGATTTCCCAACACGGAGAGGAGTGGTAGCTCGGCCTTGCGAGGCGAGCTGGGACCTCCATTTGGATAGTGTCTGGCCCCTTTGCGGCTTGGGGGATAAGGGGGAAGTAGACTACCCCTAGCGATTGGTTGGGAGGTACCAATGTAGTCTCAACGGTTGGCGAGCGGGAGCGGCGCGGAGCACGCAGATGACACTCGGAGCAGGCAAAAGGGAAACGGTACGCTACCATGTTTGAATGATAGCATGTTGTTAGGATGTATGAATAGGATCTGCATGTGTATTGAGTAGGTAGCTGCATGTCTAGTCTCATGACCTTGAAATTTTAATGATGGAAAAGTTCTTTAATTCTGTGTTCTAATCAATGGATAAGTTTAGCGCTGCTTGTTATATATTTTCTAAATGAACCAGCATGGTGTTGCATTACCTCCTTCGTAACCTAAACTCTATTGATGTCCTCTTGAATGGCTGTGTTTCCTTTTTAAAATTTTTGTGGCTGTGATTAAATCTTTTTTACAGTCACCCTTGCTGTCATTGTTATCCTCTACCCTGCTCACTTTTTGACTAAATTTATATGTCTGAAATTATAAGTCTTAATTTATGGGTCTGAATGATTAGGTTGAAAGTGAACTCTAGAAGTAGTAGTCAGTTACCACCATAACAGTACAGGTATATGAAACAAATGATTCTATGGCCTAATGCTTCAGTGTTACATAGACTAACAACTTGCTAAATGTAGATTAGAAGTCTATAAATATGAGAAATAGATTCAATAATCATATTTTTGTGCCTTCATCACTCTAATTCATTTTCGTTTAGAATTTGTTTGATTTCTTGAAGTCGGTCCTTGTCTGGAAAACCATGCAAGATGAGGTCGTAGGCATTGGCAGGATTGAGGGGAGTTATGTTTCTATTTTTCAAAACTTCCTTCACCATTGCATCGTAAAACCCTCTAACTCCCTCCAGTATTTAACTTTTCTAATGGACGCTTCAGTTGAAGAAGGCGCACTTTTCGATTGGCATTGAAGCATATATTTTACAGTGAATATCGTGCTACTTGATTCCTAGCATGAATTGTTTCCATTTAATCTCTTGTCCTTTCTCCTAGCAATGGTTTGAATTCATATCCCTTCGCCTATGCTACCCTTATTCAATTCATACAATTTTTGCCCTGCAAACTGTGTTAAATTTCTTACTATTTTCTTTTGCCACTGCAAAGTTAAAGTCACATTTCTGAGAATGTTGTTTACCCCCTCCCTCGGCGAATGGTTGAGTATTGAACTATTGAATAGATGAACTGTTGAATCACTCCTTCACCTCTATTGAATCACGCCTATGTATGGCAGCTTCAATTCTACCTCTGGCGGGTGTTTCATGCTTGGGTAGTTGGTTGCACTCGTTTCCCTTTTTCCTTCTTTATATTACAGAATCCTTGGCAGTGTTTTGTTTTCTGGTTGTCCGCAATATATTTTTTCCTTCGCAAAAATGATGGGAGACGACTACTTCAGTTATTGACAATGATCTTGAGCGTTGTGTATTCTAGGCGTGCCAAGCTCCAGAAATTGATAGTAATAATGGATTACAGGGGAAACAATTATCAAGGGCGTGACTGGTGGTAATTTCTATGGCAAGTTTTTATGGGTGACACAATAATTGATGACAGTTCTTGGGCAACCATGGATTTAGCGTTATATAACCGTTACTGAATTTCGTAAGGAGAATTAATTTACTTCATTAAAGCCTTTGATGTTTGATCCGTTGACACCACTATTATCTATTGGTTGACCATATATGATATTACTCTTACCATTATATGCGAAGCCACTTGATGTGTAGTCGATTAACAAGAAGGTTAATTTCATTACCCACTTTTTGTTACTAATTCTTTACCCATATTACTGTTATTGAAATTGAAAGGTGGTAACATAATAGCTAAGACCTGGCATCAGTCAGAGCCTTCCAGCTGCAACTAGTTACCTTAAGGTTATTTGCCAAAGAAAACCTGTTGTCGTTAAGTAATTATTTCTGATGATACTGTTTGTCGTTAGGGTAGTCAATTGTTTGGACTATTATGTAATTATGTGTCTAATAATAAATTAATGACTAAAACATGGAATGAAAAGGGCGATTCTCTGACCGCCTCATCCTTATAATTTAGGTAACAATTGAATTTACCGCATACAGATTTTGATTTATAGCATGGATGAAACAGCTAAGGTATGGTTTGCTTGCACCAGTTGGTAAGTTGGTTTTCTTTTTTTAATTAATACTGTCCCATTCCTCTTTTCGTTTAAAAAATAATTTCTTCTATTTTTAACTATTATCAATCTATTATGTTAAGTGGTGAACCAACAATGTATAGGAACTAGATCATAGAGTAGACCTTATTGTTCAAGTGGATGAAGTGTATGATCAATATAGAAACTGGTTAGACATCCTCTTATTTTTAGGAAATGGTACCAATTTATAATAACTGTTATATTATAGCAAAGAAGTGCCCTTTTGTAATAATAATAAATTATTATTATTATTCTTATAGGATGAGGAATTTGTGAAAATAATTGTTTAAGAGGATCGTCTTGACTTATCACTAAATATCTTAAAGTTGGGATATCATAAGCTTGTAAGGAACGAAATATAATAGGACCTTCCAAAAGAGGCTAATTATGTTCCTTTAGTTTATCACATAAACAGTGAGAAGACTAAACTATAATAATTGAGTCTTTCATCATTATAATTATTGGATTTATTAAACATATGGAGATATGTGCAAATCTCTAGTTTTGGTTCATGTTAATTAGAATTATAGGAACTTGAGGTATAGTTGGTAAGTTTAATTAATTGATTATATTTKTCGATGCACTAGAAATAAATTTATTATATCATAGGTAGGATTACTTACTTTGCATAATAATGGAAAAACTATAGTCCTAGTGATGAAGGATTTGAATTATAGGTTGCAAAATTGTCCTTGTTATATGAGAATTGACTATGGGTTACAATTTTTAATTATGATGGCTATGTTTCAATTGAAGTTCATTGACCTTCCTAATTTGGTTTTTATACCAGGATGGCATTCCAGATATTTAGATCTTACTGTATTGACTTGTTTGATTCTTGAGCAAGCGTTTTATTCTAAATTATTGATGTTGAATTTCTAGGATTGATGGTTATACTAGGATTGGATGAGGGAATTAGATACCTCCTCGTTCCTCAGAACAGTCGCCAGCCCTGAGACCTTAAATGGTTAAAATAGATGGGAAATTGGGCTTGAGCATTGCTTATGTTTCTTGGAGGTCCTAACCATTCCAGGGTAGGACGGGTAGGTAGTCAGTCATATTTATTGTCGGTAGATGGTCGTACATTGCTTGCAGATGATTGATGTGCATCTAAGATCGTTAGGTTGTTGTTGCAGTTGCATGAGCCATGTTCGTCGTCATATGGTGACTCTGAGTTGAATGTATTTATTATCCTTGTACACATGCACACACACAAAAATAAAAATAAAAATTGCTCTTGTCATAAGAGGTTGTCTTCATAATGAGGAGGTTTTTACATATGGTATCAGAGCGGGTTCAACCCGTGACCTGGGATCGCTACGGATTTCGTTGACATGATTGATTTTACTATTGCTAATCAAGTTGATTGTGTGCATGCAGGTAATCATGGTTAGAGGACACCGCGGAGGTAGACGACGGGGTGCTAGGGGAGGAGGCACGACGCCTCCAATAGCATCCACACCTGAGGGGTCTAACCCCCAGGGAGACGAGCAGGTTCTCAGGCAGGAGCAGATAGCAGTTGGAAATGTAGTCGAAATGATGAGATCCTTTTAGCGCATGTCTGAGGAACTGATCAGCCGTTTTGACAAAGATGAGGCCAGGGCACTGGCACTCACTGAGGTTACACCATGCACTCCGGTCGGTACTAGTAGCATTCATCGCGAACTGGCGAAGTTCAAGTTTCCTGAGTTATTTGGTGCCCCGGATGGTGCAACCACCGAGGCATGGTTGGATAACATGGTGATGTGCTTCACACTTGATGATTATACCTCCAACATGAAGGTTTGCATCGCGGTCTTTCAATTGAAGGGGAGTTCTTTTATATGGTGGAAGACACTCCTACTGCAGCTGAACATGGCAGTCGAAGACGTGTCATGAGAATTGTTCAAGGAACGGTTCTGAGAGAGGTACCTTTCAGAGGAATTCATTGAGCGATAGCTCAATGAGTTAAACACCTTACGACAGGGAGGTCGTACGGTGCCCGAGTACGAGGCCAGTTTTATGGAGTTGCTCCGGTATGCTCCGCACCTTAACACTGAAAAAATTAAGGTCAACAGGTTTTTGTTCGGCCTTAACGGCAGCCTACGTGCAAAGGTTAGGATTTTGATGCCTCAAACCTTGCATGATGCCATCCAGAAATCCCTCATAGCAGAGGAGGAGCTTATCATTGGGGGTTAGACCAGGACACCACTGATACATATGCCGGGATATCGTGAGTTCCATAGGGGATCCACTTTCACTACACCCCGACGACCATTGCCTTAGTAGCAGACACATTATTGGGGACCACAACATCAACAGCAGCGTCACCCGCAGCAACAGTAATTTAGGCCTATTTAGCAGAATAGACCAGGGTTCTAGGCCGGTGGGTCGTCATCTTCTACTTCAAGTACCAGGACTACTGGGCCGAAGAAGAGGTGTTGGATGTGTGGGGAGCCACACTACCAACGCGACTGTCCTATGGAGAGGACCAGAGTGTTCAGATCAGCCAGACCCACTACCGTGGGAGATATGGGCAAGGCCCATTGGATTCATGCAGTGGTGAATAACCGCCAGGAAAAACACCAGTCGACTGTGCTCAAGACGATAGGTACTATTGCTGACTAGACCATTAGTATTTTGATAGATCCCGGTGCTACCGAGAGTTTCATTTCTGGTGCAACGCTAAAAAGGATTAAGGTAAAGGCAGTCGAACATGATGAGTTTAGCTTCATGGAGATGGCTTCAAGAGCCAAACAGAAGGTTGGAGGAAAGGTTATGGACTGTATCCTTAACCTAGGAGATTTTGTCACAAGGGCCAACCTATATGTCACGATCCTAGGATCTTATGATGTCGTAATTGGTATGGATTGGTTGGAATCGCATGAGGCGATACTCAATTGTAAGACGAAATGGTTGAGCTTGGTCGATGATGAGGGACAGAGACGTGTGATTGTATGATAGAAACAAGGAGTTTCCCTGAGATTCATCTCTTCCTTACAGCTACGGAAGAGTATGCGCAAGGGGTGCAAGCTTTATGCGATCCTTGCACTAAATGAGAAGGGAGTAGTGGAAGGTCTATAACACCTTCCGGTGGTGAGAGAGTTTGTGGACGTGTTTCTGGAGGAGTTACCTGGGATGCCGCTAGAGAGGGAGTTGGAGTTTACTATAGACCTAAAACTGGGGACTGAACCGATAGAAAGAATGCCTTATCGGATGTCGACCCCGGAGTTACAAGAGTTTAAAATGAAACTGAAGGAGTTGCTAGACCTGGGACTAATACATCCTAGTGTGTCACCATGGGGTGCACTTGTTATTTTCATACGAAAGAAGGACAGATCGTGGAGGCTTTTCATTGACTACCGTCAACTGAACAAGGCTACGATCAAGAATCAGTATCCATTGTCGAGAATTGATGATCTGTTCGATCAAATAAAGGGTGTGACGGTGTTCTCCAAGATCGATTTGTGATCAGGGTATCACCAGTTATGGATCAAGGAGGATGACGTCCCTAAGACTGCCTTTAAGATGAGATTTGGACATTATGATTTTACTGTTTTACCGTTTGGACTGACAAACGACCCAGGGGTATTTATGAGTTCGATGAATGGGGTGTTCCACGAATACTTGGACAAGTTCATCCAAGTATTCATTGACGATATCTTGATTTACTCTCGGACGATGGAGGAGCATGACGAGCACTTGCGCTTGGTACTACAGTGTCTATGAGAGCACAAATTGTTTGGGAAGTTGTCCAAATGCTCATTTTATCAATTGAAGATTCACTACTTAGGGCATGTCATCTCCGGCGAAGGCATCGCCGTGGATCCAGCAAAGGTCGAGGCTATTATGGAATGGCCTGTGCTGACGAATGTCATGGAAGTGCATGGCTTTATGGGTTTAGTAGGATACTATTGATGGTTTGTCGAGGGATTTTTGAAGATAGCAAATCCGATCATGGAATTACAGAAGAAGAACAAGAAGTTTGTTTCGACCGAGAAATGCGCGGAAGCAATTCGGAGGCTTAAGGAGTTGTTGACAATAGCATCGATACTAAAGGTCCCTGACATGGATGCAGACTTCTTGGTATGCACAGATGCATCCAAGGAAGGCTTAGGCGGAGTCTTTATGAAAGACGAACGAGTGATTGCTTACATTTCGAGGAAACTGAGAAGGCATGAGGAGAACTACGCAAGGCACGATTTGGAGTTATTAGCCATCGTATATGCCTTGAAGGTTTGGAGACACTACCTGGTTAGACGAAAATTTGAACTAAAGACTGATCATTGTGGACTACAACACATTTTTACGCAAAGTGACCTGAACGTGGGACAACGACGTTGGTCGGAATTGCTTAGCGAGTATGACTTTGAGATTACTTACATAAAGGGAATAGTGAAACGAGTGGCGGATGCTTTGAGTCGGAGGCCATGCATATTTACGGTGTTTCCTCCTCAAACAAATCTACGTGAAAAGATTCTAACTTTACAGCATGAAGATGACTAGTACAAGGAGGTTGAAGGTTTTATCAGACAAAACACAATGATGGTACCACGATATGAGGGATTTTCATTTGATAGCAATGGTTTATTGAGGTTTAAAAATCACATCTATGTACCACCAAACGACATGTTGAGGAAGTTGATCTTGAGCAAGGATCATAGAGAAGTTTACATGGCTCATCCGGGAGTCACGAAGATGAGGGCAGACCTTAAACCCTTATTCTTCTGGAAGGGAATGAAGGCCGAAATAGTCAACTATGTGGCCAGATGTCTAGAATGTCAGCAGGTAAAGGCTGAACATAGACACCCAGCAGGATTAATACAACCACATGCCATTTCGGAATTGAAATGGGAGGTTATTTCAATGGATTTTATTGTTGGATTGCCACTAATGGTAAGGAGACATGACTCGATTTTCGTAGTTGTAGAAACTCTGAAGAAGAGTGCTCACTTTATTCTTGTGCATACAACGTATCAGACACCTGACATAGCTATAATTTTCATCAGTGAGATTGAGAGGCTGCATGGCGTGCCTAAGAGGATTATATCTGATCGAGGATCGGTGTTTATTGGACTATTTTGGATGAGTTTCCAAGAGGCCTTGAGAACCCAACTTAACTTTAGTACTGCGTATCACCCGGAGACTAACGGGAAGATTGAATGAACGAGCCAAACCTTGGAAGACATGTTGTGCATGTAC
The DNA here is from genome assembly GCA_009831015.1 of Picea engelmannii. Lineage (NCBI taxonomy): Eukaryota > Viridiplantae > Streptophyta > Pinopsida > Pinales > Pinaceae > Picea > Picea engelmannii. Next base: position 1,332,348 of record ML779468.1, read on the forward strand.
ATGATGGACCAACAAAAGGGTTGGGAGGAATTCTTGCCTCTAGTAGAGTTCGCTTACAACAACAGTTACCAGAGCAGCATTAAGATGGCGCCTTTCGAGTTTCTTTATGGGCGACCGTGTCAGATTCCCTTGAGTTGGAATCGGCTTGAGGATAGGGTGCTGGTGGGACTAGAAGCGATCCAAGAAATGGAAGAACAAATGCAAACCATAAGACAAAGGATTAAAGAAATGCAGGATTGACAGAAGAGTTATGCCGATGCGCGCCATGTCGACTGTAGTTACGAGGTCGGCGATCAAGTCTTCTTGCGGGTTAAACCACATAAGAGTTTGATCGAATTTGGAAAGGGAGCTAAACTCTCTCCTAGGTTTGTGGGACCATTTGAGATTGTGGAGAGAAAGGGGCCCGTGGCCTATCGACTAGCCTTGCCTGATTCCTTGAGGCATATGCATGATGTTTTTCATGTATCTGTTTTGAGACAGTATATTAGTGATCCTACACATGTTATTGACATGAGTTCCTTGCAGGTATCGGATGAGGGAACTCTCACGGCTGAGCCAGTCCGCATCTTAGATCACTTTGTTCAAAAGTTACGACATCGAACGGTAGATCAGGTTAAGGTCCAGTGGAACAATTATAGTCCACACTCGATGACCTAGGAGGACGCATATGATATGCATCAGCAGTTTCCATTTTTTTTTGATAGATATACATTTGATACTATGACACACTTATTTCGGAATTTATATTGTGAAACTTCGGGATGAAGATTAGACCAAGAGGGGGTGTATGTAACATCCCGCTTTGGCGCATTGAGCGAACTTATTCTTTGAGGACACTTGCTCGCAAGTGATCCGGATTATGATGATATTAAAACATTTGACTTTGATATTGATGCGTTATGGGTAAATGACATGTTATTTTACTGCATTGACATAGACAGGTGCTATTGACTTAGTTTTACTGAGTGTGCAGGGTTTTGGGACCTTGAGGATGCAGAGGCATCGATGGAACCCCTTGGACTCCAGATCGAGTCAGGGAGTGTGCTATTGAGGTTTGATTGTCTTACTGTGATATTAGTACATCTGATTAGATGATATGATGTGGATATGTTCTGACATGATTTGTTGATGATGTAGGCTGATGATAGCTTGCCGACTAGACTCACATATGGAGTAGAGGGGCTACACACGACTACCTGAGAGGTTTAGGGAGAGGTGTGGACAACAGCCCTGTCATAGCCTACTAGCACTCCCGTCGTGGCTCAAAGTATAGGTTAGCGATTACCTAGTTCGAGAGGACCCACAATGCTGTGAGGGAAGACTGTGACAGTCGCTCACGATGATTCTAAGGGGCGCACAATAAGGTGGGGGCCTTATTCATTAGAATCTCTTAGTCTCCCACAAGTTCACCTGGAGGAGTGTTGACTCCAGGGGTTATTGATGTCTAACAATCAGTCAAGAGGTGAGTGGCACCCTTGGAGCACGTGGTGTGTCTTGAAGGGCATGTCGTGCAAAAGAAACAAAAGAGGTGAGTGGCACCCTTGGAGCACGTCGCATTGATGATGATAAAAGAACAAACCTAGATGGCCCTAAGACAATTAACACATTAAGAAATTTTAAAAACAACTCCCCTAATTAAATGTCGCCCAGTCCAGAATCTAGTTCTAAGTCTAAAACGTCGCTAAGGGTAAAATTTTGTCTACCCTTAGAAAAATATCTCAAAAAACATTAATAATAAAATAATATAGTTTAAAATAAAAACCGTTTAAGTAATAATTTTGGTCTTCATAAATTTTGGGGGTAAAATGAAGAGAGTAAGAAATTAATTAAAAGCTATGGATATAAAATATAAAGGAGAAATCAATTATTTTTAATTTTTGATAGTTTAAAAAGATGTTGGATTAATAATAAAAGGGAAAAGGGGTTAATTTGCAACTAACGTTTTTTTAGCTCTAATAAAAAGGGGAAAGAGGAAAATTATAACATTTAGGAAACTAGGGAATGGTGGTAACTTAAAAAGGGAAAGAGGGGAACTCATGGTAAAAAGTGGGAAACCAACTTTGTAAAGAATCTGCAACTTAAGAAACTTCTAATTTTGAACTGATTTAGCATTTTCTTTTTAGGGAAAGCTTTTTTAAAACCTATAAGGGAATCTAGGGACACCTAGGAGTGATTTTAGGAGTAACTCTAGGTGGGTGAGGGAAATAAGACAATTAATAAATTAAAGGAAATAAATATTGGAGGAAAGTGGGGGATGGATGACACTTGTACGAAGGAGAATTTTTAGAAGATTTTTATTAAAAGATAACTTAAATGAGATTTAGGGAAAGAATGGAGGTTCTAAAACTCTATAAAAGAGAGGGAGGAGAAGGAAGAAGGGATCGATTGTTAGCATAACGTTACGTTGCCAGAATAGTGACTTGACTAATTTATTTGTGGGAGTTGGGATTTCCTAGCTCGGAGAGGAGTGGTAGCTCGGCCTTGCGAGGCTATCTCGGAGGTAGACCTACCATTTGGATAGTGTGTGGCCCCTTTGCAGCTTTGGGGGCTAAGGGGGAAGCAAGGTACCCCTAGCAATTGGTTGGGAGGTACCGGTGTAGTCTCGACGGTCGGCAAGCGGGAGCGGCGTGCATGACACTCGGAGCAGGCAAAAGGGCAATGGTACGCTTCCTTATTTGAATGATAGCATGTTGTTAGGATGTATGAATAGGATCTGCATGTGTATTGAGTAGGTAGTTGCATGTCTAGTCTCATGGCCTTGAAATTTTAATGATGGCAAAGTTCTTTAATTCTATGTTCTAATCGCTGGATAAGTTTAGCGCTGCTTGTTATATATTTGCTAGATGAACCAACATGGTGTTGCATTACCTCCTTCGTAACCTAAACTCTGTTGATGTCCTCTTGAATGGTAGTGTTTCCTTTTTAAAATTTTTGTGGTTGTGATTAACTCTTTTGATAGTCACCCTTGTTGTCACCGTTATCCTCTACCCTGCTTGGTTTTTGACTAAATTTATATGTCTGAAATTATAGGTCTGAATTTATGGGTCTGAATGATTATGTTGAAAGTGAACTCTAGAAGTAGTAGTCGGTTACTGCCATAACAGTACATGTATATGAAACAGATGATTTCGTGGCCTAATGCTTCAATGTTACATAGACTAACAGCTTGCTAAATGTAGATTAGAAGTCTATAAATATGAGCAATAGATTCAATAATCATATTTATGTGCCTTCATCACTCTAAATTAACTGTAATGCATTTTCATTTAGAATTTGTTTGATTTCTTGAAGTCGGGCGTTGTCTGGACAACCATGCAAGATGAGGTCGTAGGCATTGTCAGGATTGAGGGGAGTTATGTTTCTGTTTTTCAAAACTTCCTTCACCGTTGCATTGTAAAACCCTCTAACTCCCTCCAGCATTTAACTTTTCTAATGGACACTTCAGTTGAAGAAGGTGCACTTTTCGATTGGCAGTGAAGCATATATTTTACAGTGAATGTCTTGCTACTTGATTCCTAGCATGAATCGTTTCCATTTAATATCTTGTCCTTTCACCCAACAACGGTTTTAATTCGTATCCCTTCGCCTCTGCTACCCTTATTCAATTCATACAATTTTCTCCTTGCAGACTGTGTTAAATTTCTTACTATTTTCTTTTGCCACTGCAAAGGTAAAGTCACATTTCTAAGAATGTTGTTTACCCCCTCCCTCAGCGAACGGTTGACTATTGAACTGTTGAACGGATGAACTGTTGAATCACTCCTTCACCTCTGTTGAATCGCGCCTATGTATGGCGGCTTCAATTCTACCTCTAGCAAGTGTTTCATGCTTGGGTAGTTGGTTGTGCTCATTTCCCTTTTTCCTTCTTTATATTACAAAGTCCTTGGCAGTCTTTTGTTTTCTGGTTGTCCACAATATATTTTTTCCTTTGCAAAAACGATGCGACATGGTCACTTTAGTTATTGACAGTGATATTGAGCATTGTGTATTCTAGGCATGCCGGTTGTAGCTCCAGATGGTAATAATGGATGACAAGGGAAACAAGTATAAAGGGGGTGACTGGTGGTAATTTCCATGGCAATATTTTATGGTTGACACAATAATTGATGACAGTTCTTGGGCAACCATGGATTTAGCGTTATATAAACATTACTAAATTTCGTAAGGAGCATTAATTTACTTCATTAAAGCCTTTGTTGTTTGATCTGTTGACACCACTATTATCTATTGGTTGACCATATATGATATTACTCTTACCATTATATGTGAATCCACTTGATGTGTAGTCGATTAACAAGCAGGTTAATTTCATTACCCACTTTTTGTTACTAATTCTTTAGCCATATTACTGTTATTGAAATTGAAAGGTGGTAGCATAATAGATAAGACCTGGCATCAGTCAAAGCTTGTCATCTGCAACTAGTTACCTTAAGGTTATTTGCCAAAGAATACCTGTTGTGGTTAAGTAATTATTTCTGATGATATCGTTTTCCCTTAGGGTAGTCAATTGTTTGGACTATTATGTAATTACGTGTCTAATAATAAATTAATGACTAAAACATGGCATGAAAAGGGCGATTCTCTGACCGCCTCATCCTTATAATTTAGGTAACAATTGAATTTACTGCCTACATATTTTGATTTATAGCTTGGATGAAACAACTAAGGTATGGTTTGCTTGCACCAATTGCTAAGTTGGTTTTCTTTTTTTAATTAATATTGTCCCATTCTTCTTTTCATTTAAACAATAATTTCTTCTATTTTTAACTATTATCAATCTATTATGTTAAGTGGTGAACCAACAATGTACAGGAACTATCATAGAGTAGACCTTATTGTTCAAGTGGATGAAGTGTATGATCAATATAGAAACTGGTTAGACATCCTCTTATGTTTAGGAAATGGTACCAGTTTATAATAATTGTTATATTATAGAAAAGAAGTGCCCTTTTGTAATAATAATAAATTATTATTATTATTCTTATAGGATGAGGAATTTGTGAAAATAATTTTTTAAGAGGATCGTCTTGACTTATCACTAAATATCTTAAAGTTGGGATATCATAAGCTTGTAAGGAACGAAATATAATAGGACCTTCCAAAAGAGGCTAATTATGTTCCTTTAGTTTATCACATAAACAATGAGAAGAATAAACTATAATAATTGAGTCTTTCATCATTATAATTATTGGATTTATTAAACATATGGAGATATGTGCAAATCTCTAGTTTTGGTTCATGTTAATTAGAATTATAGGAACTTGAGGTATAGTTGGTAAGTTTAATTAATTGATTATATTTGTCGATGCACTAGAAATAAATTTATTATATCATAGGTAGGATTACTTACTTTGCATAATAATGGAAAAACTATAGTCCTAGTGATGAAGGATTTGAATTATAGGTTGCAAAATTGTCCTTGTTATATGAGAATTGACTATGGGTTACAATTTTTAATTATGATGGATATGTTTCAATTGAAGTTCATTGATCTTCCTAATTTGGTTTTTATACCAGGATGGCATTCCAGATATTTAGATCTTACTGTATTGACTTGTTCGATTCTTGAGAAAGCGTTTTATTCTAAATTATTGATGTTGAATTTCTAGGATTGATGGTTATACTAGTATTGGATGAGGGAATTAGATACCTCCTTGTTCCTTAGAACAGTCGCCAGCCCTGAGACCTTAAATGGTTAAAATCGATGGGAACATGGGCTTGAGCATTTATTAGGTGTCTTGGAGGTCCTAACCATTGCAGGGTAGGATGGGTGGGTAGTCAATATTATTTATTGTCGGTATATGGTCGTACATTGCTTGCAGATGATTGATGTGCGTCTTAGATCGTTAGGTTGTTGTTGCAGTTGCATGCGCCATGTTCGTCGTCGTATGGCAACTCTGAGTCGAATGTATTTATTATCCTCGTACACACATGCACACACAAAAATAAAAATAAAAATTGCACTTGTCATAAGAGGTTGTCATCGTAACGAGGAGGTTTTTACATATGGTATTAGAGCGGGTTCAACCCGTGACCTGGGATCGCTATGGATTTCATTGACATGATTGATTTTACTGTTTCTAATCGAGTTTATTGTGTGTGTGCAGGTAATCATGGTTAGAGGATGTCGCGGAGGTAGACGACGAGGTGCTAGGGGAGGAGGTGCGACACCTCCAGTAGCATCCACACCTGAGGGGTCCAACCCCCAGTGAAGAAATCCAATAAAAATGGTGTCATTAATTTAGGACAGGCGAGTGCATAAATTGTTGGTAGGAATGCAAGGTTGGGAGAAAAGATAAGGAGAGGGGCACACTGCACCATTGAACTCATTCCAGGGAAGAGAAAGAGCGCTCTGAGAAAATTGCGCATGTTGGAGAAGGAGCAATATAAAGGGGCTCTCTCAGCCAAGCCGAACTCTGTCCAGGTAAGCTGAGAGATGGGATTTCATTAAATAACAAAAAATTCTAAGAAGGAATTTGCCAATAAAAAAAAACACAACCAAATCATTTACCACTCCAACAAGGGGATCTCACCAAGAGAGAAACAAGGAAAACAAAATTATGTCCAGCAAGATTAAATTCCTTTAAACGTAGAGCATCAGAATCTGTCGAGGGAATACTAGGGGTAAGGTTGTTGGTTTAGTTGTAAAAAAAATCACTGAGCAACTTATGTTCAAAAATGCAAATAAATTCAAGGGATCAAGAAGGGTGAATTCACATCTTTGGGAAAATTATTTATGCGCAAAAACATAGAGGAAATTAGGAAAAATATCAGGGCAAAATTCCCATTCACTAGGCATAAATTTTGTGCAAAAACATAGAGGGATGGAAGGGATAGATAGTTGGGAAAAATTCACATTTGTTGGGCCTAAATTTAGTGCAAGAACGTAGAGGAAAGTAAGGGATAGATAGATGGGAAAAATTAACATTTTTTGGGCATAAATTTAGTGCAAAAACGTAGAGGAAAGTAAGGGATAGATAGCTGGGATTAATTCACATTCAATGGGCATAGATTTATTGAAAAAACGTAGAGGAAAGTAAGGGATAGATAGCTGGGAAAAATTCACATTTGTTGGGCATAAATTTAATGCAAAAACGTAGAGGAAAGTAAGGGATAGATAGTTGGGAAAAATTCACATTCGTTGGGCATAGATTTAGTGCAAAAACGTAGAGGAAAGTAATGGATAGATAGCTGGGAGAAAATCACAACGAAAATGGCTAAATAAAGCAACCAGAGTCGTAGAGCAATAGGGAAGTATTTTCGTTCTACTAAAAAAGGATTTTTTTGCAAAGAGAATTATTCCTTCACTTATTATCCATGCACATGAAAGCAGGGTATTTGAATCTAAATATTTAACACCAGAGTGAAAGACAGTCGAATCGGTTCCTGGCCAACTGCTAAGGTATGGACTAATAACTTAAAGGATAAAGGAACAAAAGATAAAAAGACAATTTTTCTTCATATTAAGTCAAATAAAAAAAAAAAACGCAGAGAATTCATTTGCATTAAGAGTTTGGGTTTACCATGGAAAATCAAATCAACAATACAACGAGCATAAGGCTGGGATGACTTTGAATTCTTTGATCATAAAACGCTAGGATCATCAAGACAAATTCATTGAAAGATAAAAATGAAATCTCTAGATACTCTTATGTTGAATAAAACATAAACTTTAACAAGGTAAAAATACCTTAACTGAAGGTGTAGGAACATCATTTAAATAATATTCAATACAAATATATGCATGCATACCATAGCCAAATGTGAATGCTCTGAATTCATTTTCCTGCGCATGTTCCATCCAACTCCCGCTTGCCAACCGATGTGACCTCACCGGTACCTCCCAACCAACACTAGGGGTACTCTTCTCCCCCCTGAGCTCATCGAGCCGTAAAGGGGCCACACACATGAAACCATATAATTCTAGCACCCAGATCACCTCGCAAGGTTGAGTTACCATTCGTTACCCGAGCTGGGTAGCCCAACTCCCACAACAGAAAGTTTAGTCAAGATGAAATTTCAGCAGTGTAACATTAGGAGAGCCAGATGTGGTCCACACTCCTCCTCCACCATCATTTTTATAGATTTTTCTTAGTCATTAGTTTTCAAAAACCCTCTTTAGATTCCTTTTTCATTTAATTAATTTCGAAAAACCTCCCCCATACACATGCCACTTGATCCCCTAATTGCACCAGAAAATCAATTTTATTAATTAATTAAATTTGTCTATTTCCCTCACCCACCTAAAATCCTTCCTTGGTGTCCCATTATTCCCTTACAATTCTTAAATGACTTACGCCTTACTTAATTCCTAGTTGAGTTCGTAAATAGAAAGTTCCAAAGGCTAGATCCCTTACTAAGTTAGACATTCAACTTTTTCTTTAAGTTTCCCCTTTTCTTTAAGTTTCCCTTTTTCTTTAAGTTTCATTTTCTTTTAAGTTTCCCCCTTTTTCCTTTTTAACTAAAAATCAATTTAGAAGGTGTAGATAAAAAAAAACATTTACCCTTTTACTAAATTTAATCCTCCATTATAATTTTTACTTTAATAATTATGTTTGAATTTCTTACCCCCGCTTCTTGTTACATGTTTATTTAGTTTTTGTTTATCCAAATGTTCTACTTAGACCTCGGTTTTAATTTCACTAGGCTAGGAGACAATTTTTAAGGGAAATTTTAGTTATTAAACTTTACTCATACCATCATCTATTTTCAGGCCGACTAGGTCCTAAGGAGGCATAGTTTTCTAGGCACTAGGCTGGGAGACAATTTTTAAGGGAACTTTTAGTTATTAAACTTTACTCATACCATCATCTATTTTCGCAACGTGCCCTTCAGGATGCACTACGTGCTCCAAGGGTTCCACTTTCCTCTTTTCGTTTTGTTTGCGCAACGTGCCCTTCAAGACACACTACGTGTTTCAAGGGTGTCACTCACCTCTTAACTCAATTTGGTAGATGTCAAACCCCTGGAGTCAATACTCCATCAGGTGATCTTGTGGGAGACTAAGGGCCTCTAAGGAATAAGGACCCTGGCTTATTGTGCGCCCCTTAGAATCATCATTAGACACTTTCATAGTATGCCCTCATGACATAGTGGGTCTTCTCGAGCAAGGTAATCGTTAACCTACAATTTGAGCCACAGAGGGAGTTATAGTAGGTTGTGGCAGGGTTGTTGCCACACCTCTCCCTCAATGTCTCTGGGAAAAAGGGTTAATTTCCACACCTGCCTTTTTGAGTTCTAATTAAAAATGGGAAAGAGGGAAAATCTAAAAAATTAGGAAACTAGGAAAATATGTAAACATAAAAAGTTAAAAAGGGGAACATAAGGGAAAAAGCGCAAAGTCAAACTTAGAAAAAGTATCTACCATTTAAGAGCTTTCTAATTTAAACTGAACTAGCAATTTAATAATAGGGAAAGCCATTAAAACCTGTAAGAGAATTTGGGGACACCCAGGAGTGATTCTAGGAGTAACTCTAGGTGGGTGAGGGAAATAAAGATAATTAATTAATTAAAGAAATTAAATTATGGAGGAATGTAGGGGATGGGGGACATTTGTACGGAGAGGAATTTTTAGGAATTTATTTTTAAAACTTTAATGAAATTAGATTTTAGGAAAGAAAGGAAGTTCAAAACTCTATATAATGAAGGCAGGAGAAGGATGAAGGATATTCTTATGTTTGCGTAACGTTACGCTGCAGAAATATCTACTTGACTAACTTAACTTGTGGGGGTTGGGATACCCAGCTCGGTGAGGAGTGGTAGCTAGGCCTTGTGAGGCGAGCTGGGAGCTAGTCGAAATCTCTGGATAGTGAGTGTGTGGCCCCTTTGTGGCTCGGGGGGCTAAGGGGGAAGAAAAGTACCCCTAGCATTGGCTAAGAGGTACCGGTGAAGTCTCGACGGTCGACGACTAGGAGTTGCACGGAGCGCGCGGGACATCATTCGGAGCGGGAGATCAGGCAATGGTACGCTCTCTTAATTTTTGTATGGTAGAATGTATTAGGACTTATGCTTGGATCTGCTTATTTAATGGAAAAGTAAAATGATGTTGTTGTTTTAAATTGGTGACTGAAACTTTCCTTAGCCTAGCTCGATGGTTGTTGACTCCCATAGCCTTCGTTTTCCTGCATGTCTTGACCACCTTTCTGTGTTGATTGTGACCTTCGTGGTTGTTTAGCCTTTATCCCTAGCTCACCAGTCCTCGCTTGAGCAGTCGGCCAGGAGCCTGATCTACAGTCGTCGCCTTAGCATTAAAAGACCTATGGATCTCAATGCCCTACTTTTATGTGTGAGGATGATGAGAAAAGGACGGACCTGTTAGCTGGCTACCCTTGATGTTTGTCCCTGGTAGATTCTTGACTACGTCATCTCGCAACGACCTATGCATGTGGATTATCTTGTGTCCTGGTTGGTTTTCTCTATGCCTTGACTGATAGAAACCCCGACAATCATTCCATGACCTTTCCCATCGGATCCTTGCGTTCTCTTACTGTTGTCTACATTGTATTGGGGTTATAGAATTGGAAGCATGAATTGATTTCCGGTCTGCAAATTTTGGGTATTCTGGCAATGAAAAAAAAAACTAATTGATTTCAGGTCTGCATTTTATAATGGTATCCTGGAAATGGAAAAACGTTCTTATTTGTTATTCATGTCTGCATTGTATTGATACTCTGGCAATGTGAAGAACGTTTGATTTCCTATCTGCATTTTATATTGGTGTTCAGGCGATGAAAAACATTTTTTTTTGTATTCCTCTCTGCGTGGCATTGGTATCCTAGCAATCGAAAATGAATTAATTTCCATGTCTGCATTTTGCCAGCGTTTTTCCCTTTTAAATGATGTTGGCAACATGGAGTTCCTTCTAGTGCGTTTTGGGCACATCATTCTGCATATTTTAATTACGGATATCCATGAATGCCCTTATGGTGTGTCCCTATACATGTTTTTCCCTTTTAAAATGAGACTGTGATAGTTGATTAATTACCCACAATTTCCCATTCAAAACGTGGCTGAGATTGTGGTTAAATGCTCATGAATTGCCATTCAAAACATGACTGAGACCATTGTTTAATTCTCACAATTTTACCATTCAAAACATGTTTGAGATCACTTTTTAAATGCTCATGTTTTTCCATTCAAAACATGTATGAGACCATTGTTTAATGCTCGTGATTTTACCATTCAAAACATGTCTGAGACCATTGTTTAATGCTCACGATTTTACCATTCAAAACATGTCTGATATCATTTTTTAAATGCTCACATTTTCCCATTCAAAACCTGTCTGAGACCATTGTTTAATGCCCACGATTATTTCCTTTAAAAAATTTGACTTTGATTGTTGTTTAAATACCCACAATTTTGCCTTTAGCATGTTGTCGAAGCTTTTTGTAATTACCCACAATTTTTCCTTTAGAATGTTGCCAGAGCTTCCTGTAATTACCCATGATTTTTTCCCTTAGAATGTTGATTGAGCTTGTTGGAATGACCACGAATTTATGAGAACCATTGCTACAGTTAATTGGCTTGTTAATTGCAATGTTAAATGCTATATTAATTGCGTTACTAAATGCCAGAACAATTGCTATAGCACTGTGAATGGTCAGCGGATTCCTACTTATTGATTAAATGTCGTAGCGAGTTAAATGGTTAACAATTATGTAACTTGCCTTGTTTTTGCGCTATTAATCGTTATGTTAACCATCATATAAATTGCCTCGCTACTATTATATTAATTGTTATGTTAATTAACATGATAATCGCCTTGTTAGTGCTATAATACTTGTTATGAAAATACTCATGCAAACTACCCTGTTATTGCTCAGTTAATTGATTATGTTAATCATTATGTTAAATGCCTTGTTAACTGCTGTAATAAATTGTTATGTAACAGATATGTAATTACCTTGTTGATTTGCTACAACAATGTTATTAGCTGGTAGTTTCCTCCTCAATGATAATAAATAGCTAGTGTGGTTAGTTCAATCATTATATCTAGACTAATGTTGAGGTTTAACTGTTCATAAGTACTATCAGTAGCATTCCACTTTAAGAATGTTAATGTTGTTATTCAAGTTTATGGTTAGTTGGATTTATAAATATCGCCTAATTGGTAACCCAGACTCGCTAAATTTGAGTCATAATTCATGTTAATTTTGGTGGGTAACTCGTTGACTGGTGGAATTTAGACTGGTTAATTGATCTGTAATTAACGCCAATTTAAGTCATAGATAATGACCTTTTAGCCTTGATTAATGGTTGTTGTTTAATATTAATTAATGTTTGTACGTGGTTTTGTAAACGTTCAATGTGATTGGTTTTGCTCACTGTAAGGGTTCTAGTTACTTGTGTATTTAATTTTGGGTTGTTAGGATGATTTTCCTTAGCTTAGTAGGCTTGGTCTGCTTGTGTCAGGTGGGATGTAGACACCTCCTTGTTCCTCAGAACAGTCGTCAACCCTGAGACGTTAAATGGTCAAAATCGATGGGAACCTGGGCTTGAGCATTGCTTATGTGTACTGGAGGTCCTAACCATTGCAGGGTAGGACGGGTGGGTAGTCATTCTTATTTTTCGTCAGTTGAATGTCGTACATTGCTTCCAGGTGCTTGATGTGATTTTATGTTAGGTCATTATGTTGTTGTTGCATGAGTTGCATGTGTTGTGTCGTCGTTGTGTTGCGATTTTGAGTATAATGACATTATTACCTTCCTACACACACACACACAAAATAAAAATAAAAATATTAAGGGTGCTTTTACCGATTGTACATCGTAGGAGTCATCCTAGATGGGGATGTTACATGTGGTATCAGAACTGGTTCAACCTGCGACTTGGGATCACTACGACTTTCATTGATATGATTTGATTATAATGTTGCTAATTGAGTTGACTTGTATTCATGCAGGTAATCATGGTTAGAGGACGTCGTGGAGGGAGACGACGGGGTACTAGGGGAGGAGGCGTGATGCCTCCAATAGCATCCATGCTTGAGGGATCTAACCCTTAGGGAGACAAGAAGGTTGTCGGATAGGAGCAAATAGCAGTTGGTGATGTGGTCAGAATGATGAGATCTTTTCAGCGCATGTCTAAAGCATTGATTAGTCGTTTGGACAGAGATGAGGCCAGGGCAAAAACACCCGCTGAGGTTCCACCACGTGCTCTGGTTGGTACTGGTAGAAATGACCGTGAACTTGAGAAGGTCAAATTTCCCGAGATCTTTGGTGCCCCGGATGATGTAGCTGCCGAGGCATGGTTGGAGAACATGGCGATGTGATTTTCACTTCACGATTATACCTCCAACATGAAGGTCCGCATGGCGGTCTTCCAACTAAAAGGAAGTGCTCTTCTATGGTGGAAGACGCTCCTACTATAGTTGAACATGGTCGTCGAAGACGTGTCATGGGAATTGTTCGAGGAACAGTTCCGAGAGAGATACGTTTCAGAGGAATTCATTGAGGGTCAACTCAACGAGTTCAATGCCTTACGACAAGGCAGTTGTATGGTGCCCGAGTATGAGGCCTGTTTTATGGAGCTACTCTGGTATGCTCTGCACCTTAACACTGAGAAACTTAAGGTCAACAAGTTCGTTTTCGGCCTTAACGGAAGCATACGTGCAAAGGTTAAGATTTTGATGCCTCAAACCTTGCATGATGTCGTCCACAAGGCCCTCATAGAAGAGGAGGAGCTTATCAACAGGGGTCAGACCAGGACTCCAGTGAGACCAGTAGGGAAGGTGTCATCTGGAGCACAGTAGCATTAGACACCAGCCAAACATACGCCAGTATATCATGGCTTCCAGAGGGGATCCACTTTCACTACACCTCAACGACCGACGCCTTAGCAGCGGACACCTTATTGGGGACCACAGCATCAGCAGCAGCGTCGACCGCAGTAGCAATAGTTTAGGCCTGTTCAGTAGAACAGACCAGGTTTCCAGGCCGGTGGGCCATCATCTTCTACTTCGGGTACCAGGACTACTAGGGCGAAGAAGGGGTGTTGGACGTGTGGGGATCCACACTACCAGCGCGACTGCCTGGTGGAGAGGAATAGAGCGTCCGGATCAGCCGGACCCACTAACGTGGGAGATATGGGAAAGGCCCATCAGATTCATGCAGCAGTGAATAACCACCAGGAAGAGCATCAGTTGAATGTGCTCAACACGACAGGTACCATTGTTGACCAAACCCTTAGTATTTTGATAGAGCTCGGTGCTACTGAGAGTTTCATTTCTGGTGCAACGCTAAAAAGGATTAAGGTAAAGGCAGTCAAACATGACGAGTTTAGCTTCGTAGAGATGGCTTCAAGAGCCAAACAAAAGGTTGGAGGAAAGGTTATGGGCTATATCCTTAACCTGGGAGAGTTTGTCACAAGGGCCAACATGTATGTCACGATCTTAGTATCTTATGATGTCGTAATTGGTATGAACTGGTTGGAATCGCATGAGGCGATACTCAACTGTAAGATGAAATGGTTGAGCTTGGTCGATGATGAGGGACAGAGATGCGTGATTGTAGGATGGAACCAGGGAGTTTCCCTGAGGTTCATCTCTTCCTTACAACTACGAAAGAGCATGCGCAAGGGGTGAAAGATTTATGCGATCCTTGCGTTAAATGAGAAGGGATTAACGGAAGGTTTAGAACACCTTCCAATGGTGAGAGAGTTTGCAGACATATTTCTGGAGGAGTTACTTGGGATGCCGTCGGACAGGGAATTGGAGTTCACTATAGACCTAAAACTAGGAACTAAACCAATAGCGAGAACGCCTTATCGGATGTCAACCCCGGATTTACAAGAGTTAAGAATGCAACTAAAAGAATTGTTGGACTTGGGACTAATATGTCCAAGTGTGTCACTGTGGGGTGAACCTGTTATTTTCCTTTGAAAGAAGGATGGGTCGTGGAGGCTCTGCATTGAATACCGTCAATTGAACAAGGCCATGATCAAGAATCAATATCTGTTTCCAAGGATTGATGATCTGTTCTATCAAATGAAGGGGGCGACAGTGTTCTCAAAGATCGATTTGTGATCAGGGTATCACCAGTTACAGATTAAGGAAGATGACGTCCCTAAGATGGCCTTTAAGACGAGGTTTGGACATTACGAGTTTACTGTTTTACCATTTGGACTAACAAATGCCCCAGGGGTATTTATGAGTTTGATGAACGGGGTGTTCCGCAAGTACTTGGACAAGTTCATCCAAGTATTTATTAATGATATTTTGATTTACTCTCAGACGACGGAGGAGCATGAAAAGCACTTGCGCTTGGTACTAAAGTGTCTGCGAGAGCACAAATTTTATGGGAAGTTATCCAAATGCTCATTTTATCAATCGAAGATCCACTACTTAGGGCACATCATCTCTGGTGAAGGTATCGCTGTGGATCCAGCGAAGGTCGAGGCCATTATGGAATGGCCTATGCCGACGAATGTCCTGGAAGTGCGTAGCTTCATGGGTTTAGCAGGATACTATCGACGGTTCATCGAGGGGTTTTTGAAGATAGCAAATCCGATCAGGGAATTGCAGAAGAAAAAAAAGAAGTTTGTTTGGACCGAGAAATGCACAGAAGCATTTTGGAGGCTCAAGGAGTTGTTGACAACAGCACCGATACTAAAGGTCCCTGACATGGACCCAGACTTCTTGGTATCCACTGACACATCCAAAGAAGGCTTAGGCGGAGTCTTGATGCAAGACGAACGAGTGACTGCTTACATCTCGAGGAAACTGAGAAGGCATGAGGATAACTACGCGACGCAGGATTTGGAGTTGTTAGCCATCGTATATTCCTTGAAGGTTTGGAGACACTACCTTGTTGGACGAAACTTTGAACTAAAGACTGACCATTGTGGACTACAACACATATTTACACAAAGCGACCTGAACGCGTGACAACGACGTTGGTAGGAATTGCTTAGCGAGTACGACTTTGAGATTACTTACATAAAAGGAACAGTGAACTGAGTGGTAGATGCATTGATTCAGAGACCACACATCTTTTCGATGCTTCCTCTTCAGACGAATCTACGTGAAAAGATTCTAACTTTACAGCGTAATGCTGACTGGTACAAAGAGGTCGAGGGTTTTATCAAACAAAACACAATGATGGTACCACGATTTGAAGGATTTTCGTCTGATAGCAATGGATTATTGAGGTTTAAAAATCGGATCTACGTACCGTCGAACGACAAGTTGAGGATGTTGATCCTGAGCGAGGCTCATAGAGAAGCTTACATGGCTCACTCGGGAGTCACGAAGATGAGGACCGTCCTTAAACCCTTATTCTTCTGGAAGGGAATGAAGGCCGACATAGTCAACTATGTGGCCAGATGTCTAGAATGTCAACAGGTAAAGGTTGAACATAGACACACAACATGATTACTACAACCACACGCCATTCCAGAATCAAAATGGGAGGTTATTTCAATGGATTTTATTTTTGGATTTCCACTGACGACAAGGAGACATGACTCGATTTTGGTAGTAGTAGACACTGTGACGATGAGTGCTCACTTTATTCCTGTGCGTATGATGTATCAAGCATGTGACATAGCTAGAGTTTTCATCAGTACGATTGTGAGGTTTCATGGCATGCCTTAGAGGATTATATCTGATCAAGGATTGGTGTTTACTGTGTTAGCACTCTGTAATTTGCCCAAGGCTGTGATGGTAGTCACAGAGGCAACATCAAAACCACTTCGAGTCTTGGATCTATCCCTCCAAGACTCAGAGAGGGATCTCTCTATCTGATATAGCTTTGTTTGAATAGAATATTAGGCTAGCTATGCAGAACATGGGCTATTTATGAAATTGGGTATAAGCAGAGAAGAGAAACCATGGGCTATGGAGTCATTGTAACGAACGATCAAAAATCCATGTCAACAGGCTAATATTTGCAGGGCAAGGTAGACAACTCACTAGATCCTTAAATTTAAATGAAATGGGTGAGACGAAAACAAGTCAAGAAATCCAATTAAACATAGATCAACTAAGAATTCTGAGTTTAATTTTCAATGGAAAACACAAAAAGCTATACCAAGCCAGAGACAAAGGGTGCATTAAAACCAATTCTGTTCTTAATATTCTTGGAATAATTCAGAGGAAGACATTAATTATGATAACAGAGAAACAAATTAACACAGAGGGATGCACATCACCAGTCGAAATAGTCACGAGAATCCTGCATCATAGCACTATCTCATTGAATTGATGAAAAAACGTTGAAAGCTCAACGAGCTATTTTACAATATTTTTGATCCATGGTCCTCGAATGATCCCAACCCTTACATCAAAAATCATATCTGAATAAATAGGGGAGATCCCCCAACAAGTTTCGAGAGTCATTTTTAACTACTTCGGCCAAAAATAGCTACAAATCCCACCAAATCTGGAACTGTCCTCCATGAAAGACGGACCGGTTTTCTGCGAAAAAGGGGTCCGAACAGACATTTATTTCTCTTCAACGATGACACCTGGGAAAAAAATGAAGGAGATTATTGGATATGGGCATGTTCCGGACAAAAAACTCCTTTGGTTTCACCAAATTCATCTCTGGCTGGTCATAACAGCTCCCGCAAAATCAGGACTGTAACGGAAAAACGAAAATCTGGAAAAAAGGGCCTTGAAGATGGCTTCGATTCTCTCTTCTCGTGGAACCTATGAAAAACATGAGAGAGGTTTTTGTTCTTCATCCCATTACGGAGAAAAACCTCTCTGAGTTTCTTAAAATTCGTTTTAATTTTCCCAAAAACAGTCTCGGACGAAGACATGTTGAACAGGCGAAAATAGGCAAAACAAAAATGAAGAAAGCGGTTTTTTTTTTTTTCGGGAAGGCGGT
>ML779468.1:1350329-1369196 GCA_009831015.1 Picea engelmannii
GGGGGTCCGGAATTTTTAAGAGTCGTTGATTAAAATGTATGCGATATGTGGATGGGGGCTTGATGTGTGAAGGTGCGTGGAGTCTTGGGTGGGGTAGACTTAGGATAGTGTAGGTTTGGGTTGTTATTTTTGTTTCTTTTTAATATTTGTTATATTTTTTGTTTTATTACGTGCTTTGTTTTATGTTTATGTATTTTATATGTTTTGTTTTGTTTTTTATATTTTGTTTTGTTTTTTATATAATTTGTTTTATTAGTTTTTGTTATGTATTTTATTTTATATGTTTTATTTTGTTTTGTTTTTTTTCTTTTTATTTAATTTTTATGTTTTCTATTGTTTTATTAATTTGTTTTATTTAATCTAAAAACTAACCTAGTTATTAAACTAACTAATTATTAATTAATTAATTAATTAATTAATCATTAATTAATTAATCATTGATTAATTAATCATTAATTAATTAATAGTTAGTCTAACAATTATTTTATTTTAAATTATCCTATCAAAACAACTTTGTTAGGCTAACAAATATTAGAGAATGTCACTAACCCTTTAACACTATCCGTTCATTATCCTAAGTTCATTTATTCATGGATGGAAGGCGGGTGAGGCGTACTCAATGGGTCGAAAAGACAAGGGAGTGAAGGCATAGCGGAGGATGAAGGATGCAACAGGATGATGGAGGATCGGGCGAAATGGATGGAGGGGAAAAAGGGGGTCAACCGAGCCAGAAGTATTCATCACGAGGGGGAAATGCCAAATCCACAGTCGAAGAATCGAGTTGCCTATAATTATAGGACCTCAACATAGGCTCCACCTGGGGATGGCAGCTCTTTCAAGAGGTGTCAAGAACCATTGAACTCTGAACTTGCATACCAGTGCTTTATCCATTGGGCTGATCCCAAAATCTTATTCTGCAACCTGTACCTCTTTTGATCTTGCAACTGAAACCAAATTAAGCTAAACACTGCTGAAAAAGAGATGCTCAGAATGCTGAGCTTATTCACATTCTCCTACCTACCCTATGCTACTAATAATTTTGTTAAATCAAATAATACAAAAATTCCAATGAAGCCAATCAAGTAGCTTCTGAGACCAGTGAACTGCTTGACTGCACGTTAGCACAGTGAAAATCACAGCTTGACCTTTTTCCCGTCAACTCAAAAATGCAAAGTGAAAAGGCCACTGCTGAAGATGTGATTGATATTTACCATAGAGACCTCGACAATCTTGAAAAACAAAAGTACTACCAGAGAAATATTGAGGCTCTACAGTGAAAAAATTCTCTATATAGGTAGCTACAGGATCAAGGTAGAAATGACATGTTCCTTGATTTTTGGATGGCAGCTCTGGCATTGTATCTATGTTATCTTCATCCTCATGCATTTCCTGACATGGCTGCAACTGATCTGATGGGCTTTGTAATGTGACTTCTGCTGAAAAAGACAATGAAGTTAACTGCCTGATCATGTCAATATCATAACAACGTTTTATCCCATAGTTGGATGATGGAGGAAGACTTTGACAACACGAGTCATCCAACACATCAGATATTGGATCCTGTAGAAATTGAACTGACTGTTGCATTGGTTCCACTGCAACTTTTTGATTTTCTGTGCATTTATCCTTTAGCATATACTCAAGATTCTTTTTCAAAAACTGAAATGAATTAAAGCATAATGGTACAGAGTTATTTTGGATTAACTCATAATTTTCCTCAGGCTTTAATCTTTCATCTAAAATTTGAAAATCAAAGTAGGTAAAGGGTTGCAACTCTGGATTTAGAACAACATCCACATCAGCACTAGCATCTTCACCTAGTTGATCAGAACATCCTCCCTCTTTACCAATGCCAACTTGTTTACAATTTCTTCTCAAAAATTGAAAAGAAGAGAAACATAAGGGCAGAGATTTTTCCCTTACTCTGAAATTTTATATCTCTTCCTCATCGTTGTCATGACTATTGTGCAAGGGTTGATTGTCGTATCTGAACTGTAAATGATCTTCTTCCTGTCAATGACATGCTGTTGATTTATTTGAACAGTCCACCTCTATTTCAACCTCATGCTCATCATCATACTGATCACACTTGGGTGGACAATCCAAGTAAGGAATGTCATCAAACATGCACATCATATCAGTTGGTTGTTCCTCTGCAAGTTGAGATGGAGCTTCATCTTTGACTGTGTTGTGAATTGAATACATGAAAGAATTATTATCCAAACCATGGTACCAAGGATGAACAGCAAAATGTTTGGAAACAATGACCTTTTCTTTCTCTGAGATCAATGGAACATGGTGTCTTTGGACAACAAGCTCATCTTTCCCGTTGATCCTCTGTATCGTCTCTTCCATGGCACTAGCCAAAATCTCCAGTTTAGCTTCTGATGACTTCAGCTGCTCCCTTCCTTTGTCCTTTAACTTTGACCTTTTGATCAGCAAGTTGGTCTCCACATCAACTGCAATGCTTTGCATTTCTTCAAGGCTTGCAGTGTTCCTTTCTCTTAATTGGAATGCCATCTCAGGATCAAAGTCATCTGGGAAATGCAAGTGGGTTGATCATGGGGGTGGCTTTATATCAACAGGCATTGCATGATATACCTTATTGAACCTTGCTGAAAATTGTTGTACTATTTCCCCTGGTTGTCTTTTCAAATGGTCATACTCTTCTAAGATGAGAAAAACATTTCTCATGATCACCCACCTATCTAAGAAAACTTGCATGAACTGCTAAAAATTTATGATGCTTGCAGCTGGAAGGTTCTTAAACAAATCTTTAACTTTACCTCCCAAAGACAGGGAAAACATTCTGATGCAAACATCATCATCTTCTACCTCAAAGAGGTCAAGAAAATCCTCAATACTTTGGATATGCTTTTCAGCAGTAATATTGGCATTCTCTCCATCAAACCTGGGCAAATTATTGATGTAATTGACAGGGAGGTCATGGAGAATAGGAGGCAAATATAGAGGCTTGTATCAGTCTGGGACTTTTGCAAGCACAGGAGATGAAGCAAGAGGCTTACAACCATCTAGAGGTTTAGCAAGAGTAGGAGATAAAGCAGGAGGCTTATGTCTCACTAGGGTTTCTACAGGTGCATCTGGGATGTGCATAGGTGTATGAGCATGTACATAATCTACAATTTGGGGCTTAATCTCTTGAGGCTCTTCAGGTTGAAAATTATCATCCTGAATTTCAACAATATACTCTAGACCAGGATCATGATAAGAGAGAAAGTAATTGCAGATGAAACCAAATATGTCATGAATACAATTTGAGCTTGAGTACCTGGTCTTTCTAGGCTGCTTGGTCATGCTTCAAATTCTTCCTTCAGTGGAGTCTTTGAGTCAAAACTGTCTAGAGCTGGTTGGAGTCACTAGGTGAATGATCTCAGCCTTCTTATGTCTGGTCATTGTCCACCATCAGTGATCAGATCTGGAGCTTTGAAGTGTACTACAGGGGAAAGTTCCCCAGTGGAGTCTCCATTCTGTTAGCACTCGGTAATTTGCCCAAGGCTGTGATGGCAGTCACAGAGGCAACATCAAAACCACTTCGAGTCTTGGATCTAGCCCTCCAAGACTCAGAGAGCGATCTCTCTGTCTAATATAGCTTTGTTTGAATAGAATATTAGGCTAGCTATGCAAAACATGGGTTATTTATGAAATTGGGTATAAGCAGAGAAGAGAAACCATGGGCTATGGAGTCATTGTAACGAACGATCAAAAATCCATGTCAAGAGGATAATATTTGCAAGGAAAGGTAGACAACTCACTGGATCCTTCAATTTAAATGAAATGGGTGAGACGAAAGAAGGTCAAGAAATCCAGTTAAACACAGAGCAACTAAGAATTCTGAGTTTAATTTTCAGTGGAAAGCACAAAAAACTATACCAAGCCAGAGACAGAGGGTGCATTAAAACCAATTCTATTCTTAATCTTCTTGGAATAATTCAGAGGAAGAAATTAATTATGATAACAGAGAAACAAATTAACACAGAGGGATGCACATCACCAGTCGAAATAGTCACAAGAATCCTGCATCATAGCACTATCTCATTGAATTGATGAAAAAACATTGAAAGCTCAGCGAGTTGTTTTACAATATTTTTGATCCATGGTCCTTGACTGATCCCAAACCTTACATTAAAAATCATCTCTGAATAAATAGGAGATATCCCCCAACAAGTTTTGAGAGTCTTTTTTAACTACCTCGGCCAAAAATAGTGACAAATCCAACCAAATCTGGAACTGTCCGCCATGAAAGACGGACCTGTTTTCTGCAAAAAAGGGGTCCGAACAGACATTTTTTTATCTTCAATGATGACACCTGGGAAAAAAATGAAGGAGTTTATTGTATATGGACATTTTTTGGATAAAAACCTCCTTCGGTTTCGCCAAATTCATCTCCGGCTGGCCGTAGTAGCTCCCGAAAAATCAGGACTGTAACGGAAAAACGAAAATATGGAAAAAAGGGCCTTGAAGATGGCTTTGATTCTCCCTGCTAGTGGAACCTGTGAAAAAACTGAGAGAGGTTTTTGTTCTTCATCCCATTACGGAGAAAAAAATCTCTCGGTTTCTTAAAATTCGTTTTCATTTTCCCAAAAACAGTCTTGGACGAAGACATGTTGAACAGACGAAAATAGGCAAAAAAAATTGAAAAAAACGTTTTTTTTCTTTTCGAGAAGGTGGTATTCCGGACCCCCCTTGAGGTGGTAAGTGGTTTTAGGGGGGGGGGGGNGATGGGAGGTCCGGAATTTTTAAGAGTCATTGATTAAAATGTATGGGATACGTGGATGGGGGCTTGATGTGTGAAGGTGCGTGGAGTCTTGGGTGGGGTAGACTTAGGATAGTGTAGGTTTGGGTTGTTATTTTTGTTTTTTTTTAATATTTGTTATATTTTTTGTTTTATTACGTGCTTTGTTTTATGTTTATGTATTTTATATGTTTTGTTTTGTTTTTTATATTTTGTTTTGTTTTTTATAGAATTTGTTTTATTACTTTTTGTTATATATTTTATTTTATATGTTTTATTTTGTTTATTGTTTTTTCTTTTTATTTAATTTTTATGTTTTCTATTGTTTTATTAATTTGTTTTATTTAATCTAAAAACTAACCTAGTTATTAAACTAACTAATTATTAATTAATTAATTAATCATTAATTAATTAATAGTTAGTCTAACAATTATTTTATTTTAAATTATCCTATCAAAACAACTTTGTTAGGCTAACAAATATTAGAGAATGTCACTGACCCTTTAACACTATTCGTTCATTATCCTAAGTTCATTTATTCATGGATGGAAGGCGGGTGAGGCGTACTCAATGGGTCGAAAAGACAAGGGAGTGAAGGCATAGCGGAGGATGAAGGATGCAACAGGATGATGAAGGATCGAGTGAAATGGATGGAGGGGAAAAAGGGGTTCAACCGAGCCATAATTCTTCATCACGGGGGGGAAATGCCAAATCCACAGTCGAAGAATTGAGTTGCCTATAATTATAGGACCCCAACATACTGGACAATTTTGGACGAGTTTCCAAGAGGCATTGGGAACCCAACTTAACCTTAGTAATGCGTATCACCCGAAGATTGACAAGTAGACTGAACGAACGAACCAAACCTTGGAGGACATGTTGCGCATGTACGTGATGGACCAACAAAAGTGTTGGGAAGAATTCTTGCCACTAGTGGAGTTCTCTTACAATAACAGTTACCGGAGCACCATTAAGGTGGCACCTTTCGAATTTCTTTATGGGCGACCGTGTCAGATGCCTTTGAGTTGGGATCGTCTTGAGGATAGGGTCCTGGTGGGACCAGAAGAGATCCAAGAAATGGAAGAGAAAATGAAAACCATAAGACAAAGGATTAAAGAAGTGTAGGATCGATAGAAGAGTTATGTCGATGCACACCATGTTGACCGTAGTTACGAGGTCGGTGATTGAGTCTTCTTGCGGGTTAAACCGCATAAAATTTCGATCAAGTTTGGGAAGGGAGCTAAACTCTCTCCTATGTTGATGGGACCTTTCAAGATTGTGGAGAGAAAGGGGCCCGTGGCCTATTGACTAGCCTTTCCTGATTCTTTGAGGTGCGTGCATGATGTTTTTCATGTATCTGTTTTGAGACATTATATTAGTGATCCTACACATGTTATTGACATGAGTTCCTTGCAGGTGACGGACGAGGGGGCGATCACGGCTGAGCCGATCTACATTT
Source organism: Picea engelmannii (assembly GCA_009831015.1). NCBI lineage: Eukaryota > Viridiplantae > Streptophyta > Pinopsida > Pinales > Pinaceae > Picea > Picea engelmannii. Next base: position 1,356,542 of record ML779468.1, read on the forward strand.
TGTATCATCGCGATCACCAACTACGACGTCGAACGATAGAGAAGGTCAAGGTCCAGTGGGACAATTATAGTCCGCACTCGGAAACCTAGGAGGACGCATATTATATGCGCCAGCAGTTTCCATTTTTGTTTGATAGATAGACATATGATATTGTGATACACTTTATTTCATCATTTATACTATGAAACTTCGGGACGAAGTTTAGACCAAGAGGGGGTGTATGTAACATCCCGCTCTAGCACACTGAGCAAACTTATTCTTTGAGGACACTTGCTCATAAGTGATCCAGATTACTATGCTAATAAAACTTTTGATTTTGATTATGAGTCGTTATGGATTGATGACATGTTGTTTTACTGCATTGACATAGACAGGTGCTATTGACTCAGTTTACTGAGTGTGCAGGATTTTGGACCTCAAGGATGCAGAGGCATCGATGGAACCCCTTGGACTCCAGATCGAGTCAGGGAGTGTACCATTGGGGTTTGATTGTTTTACTGTGATATTAGTGCATCTGATTAGATGATATGATATGGATATGTTCTGACATGATTTGTTGATGATGCAGGCTGACGATAGCTTGCCGACCAAACTCACATGTGGAGTAAAGGGGTCACGCATGACTACCAAAGATGTTCAGGGAGAGGTGTGGACAATAGCCTTACCACAGCCTACTAGCACTCCCGCCGTGGCTCGAACTGTAGGTTAACGTTTACCTAGTTTGAGATGACCCATGATGTCGTGAGGGCAGACTGCGACAATCGCTCATGATGATTCTAAGGGGTATGCAATAAGGCAAGGGCCTAATTCCTTGGAGGCCCTTAGTCTCCCACAAGTTCACCTGGTGGAGTATTGACTCCATGGGTTATTGATGTCTACCAAGTCAGTCAAGAGGCGAGTGGCACCATTGGAGCACATAGTCTGTCCTAAAGGGCACGTCGCGCAAGGGAAACAAATTAAGGTGAGTGGCACCCTTGGAGCACCTAGTGCGTCCTGAAGGGCACGTCGCATTGTTGATGATAGAGGAATGAACCTAGATGGCCTTAGGAAGAATAACATGTTAAGAAATTTTTAAAAACAAATTCCTTAATTAAATGTTGCCCTGTACAAAAATTTAAGGTTTAAGTCTAAACTATGCTAGTGGTAAAATTTTATCTCTCTATAAAAAAAAAAATAACAATAATAATAATAAAAATAAAAACCACATAAATAATAATTATGACCTTCGTTAAATCTTGTAACACGAAGGGAATAAGAAATTTAATTTATTCATTAAAAAATAAATCTGTTGGAATAAAATTTAAAAGAAAAAGGGGAATTAATGGTTTTATTATTTTGATAATTTTAAAATACTAATTAAATGAGAAAAGGGAAAAAGGGTTAATTTCCACACCTACCTTTTTGAGTTCTAATTAAAAAGGAGAAAGAGGGAAAATCTAAAAAATTAGGAAACTAGGAAAATAGGTAAACATAAAAAGGGAAAAAGGGGAACATAAGGGAAAAAGCGGAAAGTCAAACTTAGAAAAAGTATCTACCATTTAAGAGATTTCTAATTTAAACTTAACTAGCAATTTAATAATAGGGAAAGCCATCAAAACCTGTAAGAGAATTTGGGGACACCTAGGAGTGATTCTAGGAGTAACTCTAGGTGGGTGAGGGAAATAAAGATAATTAATTAATCAAAGAAATTAAATTATGGAGGAATGTAGGGGATGGGGGACACTTGTACGGAGAGGAATTTTTAGGAATTTATTTTTAAAACTTTAATGAAATGAGATTTTAGGAAAGAAAGGAAGTTTGAAACTCTATATAACGAAGGAAGGAGAAGGATGAAGGATCTTCTTTTTTTTGCATAATGTTACGCTGCAGAAATATCTACTTGATTGACTTAACTTGTGGGAGTTGGGATACCCATCTCGGTGAGGAGTGGTAGCTCAGCCTTGCGAGGCGAGCTGGGAGCTAGTCAAAATCTCTGGATAGTGAGAGTGTGGCCCATTTGCGGCTCGTGGGGGCTAAGGGGGAAGAAGAGTACCCATAGCATTGGTTGGGAGGTACTGGTGAAGTCTCGACGGTCGATGAGCGGGAGTTGTATGGAGCGTGCAGAACGTCATTCAGAGCGGGAGACCAGGAAATGGTACGCTCTCTTCATTTTTGTATGGTAGAATGTATTAGGACTTATGCTTGGATCTGCTTATTTAATGGAAAAGTAAAATGATGTTTTTTTTTTCAATTGGTGACTGAAACTTTCCTTAGCCTAGCTCGATGGTTGGTGACTCTCGTGGCCTTCGTTTTCTCGCATGTCTTGACCACCCTGCTGTGTTGATTGTGACCTTCATGGTTGTTTATCCTTTATCCCTAGTTCACCAGTCCTCACCTGAGCAGACGGCCAGGAGCCTAATCTATGGTCATCACGTTAGCGTTAAAAGACCTATGGATCTAACGCCCTGCTTTTCTATGCAAGGATGATGAGCGAAGGACGGACCTGTTAGCCGGCTACCCTTGATGTTTGTTCCTGGTTGATTGTTGATTATGCCATCTGGCAATGACCTCTGCGTGTGGATTATCTTGTGTCCATGTTGGTTTTCTCTATGCCTTGATTGATAGAAACCCCGACAATCATTCCATGACCTTTCCCATCGGATCCTTGCATTCTCTTACTGTTGTCTGTGTTGTATTGGGGTTATAGCATTGGAAGCACGAATTGATTTCTGGTCTGTAAATTTTGGGTATTCTGGCAATGAAAAAAAAAATTTGATTTTAGGTCTACATTTTTATAATGGTATCCTGGAAATGGAAAAACGTTCTTATTTCTTATTCGTGTCTACATTGTATTGGTACTCTGGCAATGGGAAGAATGTTTGATTTCCTATCTGCATTTTATATTGGTGTCCGGGAGATGAAAAACATTTTTTTTGTATTCCTGTCTGCGTGGCATTGGTATCCTGGAAATGGAAAACGAATTCATTTCCATTTCTACATTTTGCTAGCGTTTTTCCCTTTTAAATGATGTTGGCAACATGGAGTTGCTTCTGGTGCATTTTGGGCACATCATTCTGCATATTTTAATTACGGATAGACATGAATGCCCTTCTGGTGTGTCCCTATACATGTTTTTCCCTTTTAAAATGAGACTGTGATAGATGATTAATTACCCACGATTTTTCCATTCAAAATGTGGCTAATATTGTGGTTAAATGCTCACGAATTTCCATTCAAAACATGATTGAGACCATTGTTTAATGCTCACGATTTTACCATTCAAAACATGTCTGAGATCATTGTTTAAATGCTCACGTTTTTCCATTCAAAACATGTCTGAGACCATTGTTTAATGCTCGCAATTTTACCATTCAAAAAATGTCTGAGACCATTGTTTAATCCTCATGATTTTACCATTCAAAACATGTCTGAGATCGTTGTTTAAATGCTCACGTTTTTCCATTCAAAACCTGTCTGAGACCATTGTTTAATGCCCACGATTATTTCCTTTAAAAAAGTTGACTTTGATTGTTGTTTAAATCCCCACGATTTTGCCTTTAGAATGTTGTTTTAGCTTGTTGTAATTACCCACGATTTTTCCTTTAGAATGTTGTCAGAGCTTGTTGTAATTACCCATGATTTTTTCCCTTAGAATGTTGACTGAGCTTGCTAGAATGACCACAAATTTACCAGAACCATTGCTACAGTTAATTAGCTTGTTAACTGCAATGTTAAATGCTATATTAATTGCCTTCCTAAATACAAGAACAATTGCTACAACACTATGAATGGTCAGCAGATTCCTACTTATTGATTAAATGCCACAGGGAGTTAAATGGTTAACAGTTATGTAAATTGCCTTGTTTTTGCGCTATTAATCGTTATGTTAATCGTCATATAAATTGCCTCCCTACTATTATATTAATTGTTATGTTAATTAACATGATAATTTCCTTATTAGTGCTATAATACTTGTTATGAAAATACTCATGCAAACTACCCTATTATTGCTCAATTAATTGATTATGTTAATCATCATGTTAAATTCCTTGTTAACTGTTGGAATAAATTGTTTTGTAACAAATATGTAATTACCTTCTTTATTTGCTACAACAATGTTATTAGCTGGCAGTTTCCTCCTCAATGATAATAAACAGCTAGTGTGGTTAGTTCAGTCATTATATCTAGACTAATGTTGAGGTTTAACTATTCATAAGTGCTATAGGTAGAATTCCACTTTAATAATGTTAATGCTTTTATTCAAGTTTATGGTTAGTTGGATTTATAGATATCGCCTAATTAGTAACCCAGACTCGCTAAATTTGAGTCATAATTCATGTTAAGTTTGGTGGGTAACTCGTTGAGTGATGGAATTTAAACTGGTTAATTGATCTATAATTAACGCCAATTTAAGTCATAGATAATGACCTTTTAGCCTTGATTAATGGTTGTTGTTTAATATTAATTAATGTTTGTACGTGGTTTTGTAAATGTTCAATGTGATTGGTTTTGCTCACTATAAGGGTTCTAGTTACTTGTGTAATTAATTTTGGGTTGTTAGGATGATTGTCCTTAGCTTAGTAGGCTTGGTCTGCTTATGTCAGGCAGGATGTAGACACCTCCTTGTTCCTCAGAACAGTCTCCATCCCTGAGACCTTAAATGGTCAAAATCGATGGGAACCTGGGCTTGAGCATTGCTTATGTGTCCTGGAGGTCCTAACCATTGCAGGGTAGGACGGGTGGGTAGTCATTCTTATTTTTCGCCAGTTGAATGTCGTACATTGCTTTGAGGTGCTTGATGTGCTTTTATGTTAGTTTGTTATGTTGTTGTTGCATGAGTTGCATGCATTGTGTCGTCTTTGTGTTGCGATGTTGAGTATAATGTCATTATTACCTTCCTACACACACAAAAAAAAATAAAAAATAAAAAATTTAAGGGTGCTTTTACCAATTGTACATCGTAGGAGTCGTACCAGATGGGGATGTTACAATCATCATCTTGCATCCATCAACGAATCATGTCATCAATAATAATCAATCATCATAACATCTAATCATATGTACATATGTCACATAAACATCATTCAACCCTAATAGTCCACTCCTTGACTCGATCTAGAGTCCAAGGGGTTTCATCGATGCCTCTGCATCCTCAATGTATAGAGTCCCTCACACTCAGGAGAACCCAGTCAATAGCACTTGTCTATGTAAATACAACAAAATAACATATCATCAAATCCACAATATCTCAGAATCATAATCAAAACAACCAATATTATAATAACTTGTATCACTTGAACACAAGTGTCCTCAAAGAATAAGTTCGCTCAGTGCGCGCAAGAGCGGGATGTTACACTAGTATAGGTTTGATTGTTAACACTCACAAAAAAAAGGATATGACAATTAAATCCAAAAATATTGGTTCTGCTAGTTTCATGTATGACAACAACTTGGAGGAACTAACTTGTACAAATATCTTGGAATTGATCTCCATCACAAGTTTAATTGGAACTGTAACATTGAGAAAAGGATAAATGGAGGATGGGAAGTTTATTATGGACTTTGAAATAACTGTATATTAGCATACCTTTGGCTATGAGATAAGAAGAAATTTCTCTTTGAGACTCTAGTCACTCCTATTGTCTTATATAGTTGTCAATTTCAAGGCTGGAATATCCTTAGAGAATCATGGAGAAAGTTAGAGAAAATTCAAATGTGTTTTATAACATGCAATCTCAAAACTAAAGGAAATTCACCCTATCATATCCTCCTCATCTAATTGAGTTTTTTCCCCATTGAAAGCACAATTGTGACTAGGTACCTATTGTACAAAAACAATATAAACTACATTGAAGACAATAGGGTTCCTAAGATTGTTTCAAACTCGAGTTAAAAACACTTCTAGCAAGAAGGGCATAAAGATGCCAAGCCTTGGCTAAAATATTTGGATGTAAAGGAAGAGGTCACTCTACAGAATAATGATAAATCAAAAATATTATTACATATAAGTTTAAGGACAAATTGTTTTGCGATAAAGAATTAAAGGCTAAAAGAAAATGAAGATACTAAAAGGAGGTGATCAACTCTATTTTAGAAGATAACATGTATCTTTTTGTTTTTATTAGCTTAAAGAAGAAAATCAAAATTGTTAAAATAAAGGCAAAGTCCTATAAGCTCCACAATGAAATATGACGTTGGGAAATTCCCAAAATGTCATGGGTGGAAGGATTTGTCATATTTATGACACTAAGAGGATTGAAGATAAAAAGAACTTTCTCTTAGTATATCATGCCTACAGCCACATTAGGTCACAATTTCAAAATATTTGTTGCAATATCCATCTTCATAATCCTCTAACTCATCAAAACTATGGTGATTTAGAGAAGCTTGCTTTATTTTTTTTAAAGCATAAAAATAAAATTCTAAAGGAAATCCAATAACTCTTTAACTATGATAAACTAGATTTAATTTCATTAGACATTAATCATCACCACCACTAATAATAATAAAAAAATAAAAATTAATTTAATTAAAATAACAAATATATTTATATATTAACTTAATAATATTTTTTAATTTTATTATGAAGAAAATTAAATTTAATATGTTATTTTCCATTTTAGATTGCATGGTATTAAATTAATATAATTTTTTTAGGGTGTATTAATTTAATTATCATTTTTATGAGTTTCTTATTGAAGTGCAAAGTTATAATTTTTATTTTCACATTGCATTGATTTTCATGTAATAATTAATATGGCTATATTCTCTCTTACATTGTACTGAATATTTTTGAAATAAAATATTCAATATGTTTTTTTAATGAAAATATTAATAATTTTAGAATGAAGAATAAAGAAGTATGGTGTTAGAATAAATTAGTAAATATAAAAATGATAATCTCATAAATAAATGGAAGAACAAAAACGATATGGTTTACTAATAGAGATGTGATATCTTAAATATATTTTTATTGATGAGATAAATTTTATAGGAAACAAATTCGTTCACATTTATTGATATTCAACCTCATAAAGTTTATTTGTTCTTTTACGATGGTAGTCAATTATATATTATATATTGGTTAATCATTTGAGAAAATTTTTAGATTGAAAGCTTAGTTTTAATTAATAGAGAATAAATTAATCTATATAGANTAAAAAAAAAAAAAAAAAAAAAACTCATACACCTTATTCCAACACCTACTACAACTATAATTTTATAAATAATTTTATTTATTTATTTTAGTAATATTAATTTTGTATTTTTAACTTTTTTTTATTTTCAATTTTTTCGTTATAACATAATTCTCTTTAAAAATATTTATAAATGAGGCTTAAAATTATTTATAAATGAGGCTGTAAAAATATTTACAAAAATACATCTTTTCAGGTCCAATAAGAGATAGTTATAGTCATTCAGAGCTAAACAAAAATGTTCCCAGAAAACATTTACAAAAAGGGAGTTTGTCATGTTGATAAAAAAGTATGTATGCCAAAAGTTGCAGATATACACCCAATAGACCAGGAGGGTCTATGAAAGGTATCTGATAGTACTCATACTGGGAGTCATCCAAATCTTACGCAATCATCCATGTCCCATAATCCAACTATAGGTCCTCTTCAGAGAGTGTATCTGTTGTCGAGTTATGTTCCCTGTAAACATGTTGAATGCAAAAAGAATAAAATGTGTCTAAAATTCTATTAATTTCATGAAAAAGGGGAAGAAGAGTGATATTGTGACATTTTTGTAATTTTTTGGATCCAATTTATTACTAGCAGAGAGTCCCCAAAGATCTGTAAATTTGTTTTTCATTTTTCCTCGACGAAGAGAAAAAAAAAATTGAGGGCCATGAATTCAGCATAATTATTTGTCCTATAACCCAATCCGATTTTTAATTTGAAGAAATTACCACGAGTGAAAAAAAGAACTACTCCACCCCCACTAGCATTATTTTTTGAAGCTCCATCAAAAAAATACCATGGCCTAGAATGATCCACTTGTTCCTCCTAGACAAAATGCACAGTGCCCCCTCCTTTCTTTTGCAGGAAATGAGATAGTATACCCAAGCCCTGAATTGAAATAATATCAAGGAGAGAGGGTTTTTCATGAAAAGTGGCATATTTTCGAGCAAGCCATACTCCCTAATCTACAATGAGAGGGAGATCCTTGATGTTGCAATAAGATGGCTTGGATAAACCAACCTTCCAAGCTTCTTCAATAGATTGATCTTGCTAGACACATTTTTTCCCCACAACCTTGGAGCATTCTTACCAAATCTCAATGACAAAAGGATAGGTAAGGAAAAGATGAGTCACTGTTTCCTCCTCTGCCTTGCATAAAAAATGTTAACATTATTGATTGTGTGTTGTGATTAATGGAAAAATGAATGAGTGATGAATAAGGTTATACAACATGAATCGGTCTTGAACAAAGTTATACAGTTTTCATTAGTGTCATGATGGACAATAAGGTATATCCATATGTAATGAAGGGTCATTGATGGAAAGAGAATGCAACATAGCAGCAAGGCTAAAGTTCAGGAGAAAAAGTGTATGGTAAATGTCATCGATGTAATATTTAATCACTGTCAAGGATTGGTGATCTTTGTTACAAGTACATTTTCCAAATCTCAGAAGAGATAATGATTTTGAAGTCACGTAGGAGATTAGTTTTCAGAAAGAGAGTTTTTACAGGTGGAAACCTTTATAAAAATAAAAAAACTAGAGTCATTCATCCATAATTCAGTTGTAAATCTAATCGTTGGATCACAGAGAAAACCTGTGTAAAGAAGGAGAGAATCATGGCCATATGATTACAAATTCGGGAGTGAATTAAATCGTCATATCGTGTAGGAGGAACAATGGTTAAATTTAGAGATGAATACTTTGGATAAAATTATGTGAAGGAAAAATATTTTAGCCGAAGACGAAGTCCCGAAGTGGATATGAGTCATACGATATTAGAAAAATTTTGGGAGTAATATTGACCGTCTGATCAAAATAAAGTGGAAGGACAGGATATGTAAGGCCAAGGCCCGAAGTTCCTGATTTAAATTGTCAAATAGCATCAGGATATCTCTCAGCCATTGGATTAAAGATGAGTAGAACTGGTCAACTATGACGCTGACCACTATGGAGAAATTGAGTCTAGAATAGGCAATATTACCTAAAGGTCGAAGCCCCAAAGTCACGAAAAACGTTAATCTAGAGTCTAATATTATAGTTGTTAGATCATAGTTTCATAGAAGTAGCCAACTCCAACGCTAATCACTACGACGAAAATAAGAAAAGAACAGGTAAGATTACCTGAAGGTCAAAGCCCTGAAGTCACATCAACCGTTAATATGGATTGAAACATAAGGATCTTCATATCACAAGGAGAATTTAAACTTTGGCATTGATAACTTTGACGAAAAAGGATTTAGAAGATGTAAGTTCACCTGAAGGCAAGAGTTCCAAATTCAGAGAGTAATACACATGGTACACACAGTAATAGGCCATGTTTGCAAGGACACATGGCACATTCAGATGGTGACAAGTGTCAAGGCCTAGTTGGAACTTTAGGTATATGAAAGTCACAAATCTAGGTGACATGTGGCAGGCACTCAGGTAGTGCCACGTCAGCAGTGACGTCAGCAACTTACGTCACTCTACGAGTAAGTCCTTCGAGGATATCCAATTTCTACTACCAACAAATACCCGAAGCGTCGAAGGGCGAAGTTAATGATGGTTGTTGATATAAGATCTTACGGGTTCTCTCAATCGTCGATCAAGTATAGTGGAAGGATAGAGTAAGTGTAAATCACGAAATAATGTTAAGCATTGATCTAATTCAGGAGACTTATCGATCATTGATCAAGTACAGTGGAAGGATAGAGTAAGCATAAATCATGAAGTAACGCTAACCATTGATCTACTTCGGGAGCATTCTCAACCATTGATCAAGCATAGTGGAAGGATAGCGTAAGAGGAGGTGTTAACCGACAGCAAGTGATCACCACTACTTTAAGACTTATTAGGTAGTTTATCACTCCAAAGGAATTAAAATACTTCAGAGTTCTAGTAAACCAGAGTCCTAGAGTACCGAAGATCTGAAATAAGATCTAGATCGTTGAAGTTTATGGACACACGTCAAATCAAGATTAATAGAGTATACACATTTCAGTGAAATTTAGTCCGGGAGAATTGGAAGTTTATAAAATGAACAAACTCACGAAGCCACAAAGTACCTGAGGAAATGAAAATTGTCCATATCACGATTGAATCCCAACCATTATATAAGGATAAGAAAATTGTGAGAAATGAGTCTTTTGAAAGAATGATCATACCATTGATCTGAAATCATGATCGACGATGAGGATTAAAACCGTGAATTGAACTTGCTTGAGATATAATACTCTAGAAGATATCACTTTGGAGATAACAAGATTTGGTGAAGAGAAGAAAATTTCTAGAGTATTGAAGCCCGGAGAACATGGTCCCAACACTAGACATATGGGGGATAAAAAGAAAAAAGGGGAAGAATTTTGAAGAAGGAAACATTGGTCTCATGATAGAGGAATAAGGGTGAAAGAAGAGGCAGCGCTTAAAAAAATGTTTTGAAGGAACCACCTCTCCAGAACTCGATTTCTGCAACATTTGTAGTGACAGGTTAATAAAATAGAATAAATGCAAAACAAGGGATTTTAAGTCTTTAAATGAAACTATTAATGATAATAATAATAATAGAAATTATTATTATTAATTCAAATGTAGAGGTGTATGAAGAGATGTAATGGTTCAAACAAAGGGACATAATGCTTCAAACTCATACCTATTGGGAGACTATATAAACAAAGAAGTATGGTGAACAAAAGATGAAGTTGAATTTGTTGAAGTATATATACTTATATATAATGGATTGAATGAAGGTCAAGTGTCAAGTGATTCACCCCACCCTCTGAGTGTCAAGTGTACATTTTAACAATTGGTCTCAAAGCGGGTGCCTTCAGCACAGTTTAAACACTGGAAGGTAGATTCTGAAGAAATGGATAGAAAAATTGCTATCTCCACAAATTAATCTCCCTTATTTCATGGAACAGATTATTATTCATGGAGGAAAAATATGAAAATATATCTGAAGTCAAGATGATCTAGAGTTTGGGATTCATTACTAAGTAATCCCTGGCACTTAAATACTTGAAAGAGAAAAAGAAAAACTGCAAAGGCAATAAGGAGAAACAATTGATTATCCTTAAAAGAAATCCATGATGGATTGTCATACCAAGTCAAAGAAAAGGTGGGACACTACAAATCTGCTAAGGAATTATGGCTCCACCTAGAAAACTTTTCTTAGAATGAAGCACAAGAAGAAGAGAAATCCTATCAAAGTAAGGAACAAGAGTCAGATAAAGATGATTCCTATCAGAATAAAGAACAAAACTCAAAATAAGATCATTTTTATCCAAATAAGGAACAAGATAAAGAAAAGGAAAATTCTAATCAGATTGAAGAACATAATATAGAGAATGAGATTTCTAATTAGAATGAAATGCAGGATTTGATCCAAACCCCAATCATCAACAGTGAAGACTATTACATCAAGGAATTGATGAATACCTTAGTATTCACCAAAGAAAAACTATTAGATTTTAAGAATGATGTTATAACTACATTTGAGGTCATTAGTATGGAACAAACAAATAGTCTATATATTGAAGTTACTAGGGATGTTCTTGACCAGCTTGAATACATAGTTATGTGCACTTTTGAAGAGTTCAAGAAAATTCAAAAGAAAGATATGTTGCTACTACAACAATTAGATCAATCTAACCATGAAGAGCATGAACAAAATTTTCAGCTAGAAAACAAAGAAGACGAGATCAAAATTTTGAAAATTGAAGCCACTAATCTAACAGAAGAGATGGAAGAATTAAAGACACATGAAAATAAAGGAAAAGAAGTACTAAAAGAAACTGAAGAATTGGTTAATAGTCTAAAAACTCAGCTTGAGAAAACTAAAGAAACTAAAGAAGTCTTGAAGATCCAATTAACTGGGAAAGAAAATTCTTACCACATGTTGGAATTGGAAATCATCAACTTCAAAAAGATAAATGAAAGTATCAATGCATATCTCATGACTCAAATTGAAGAATCTAAGAAAAAGGAAGAAGCCCAAAAGATCCAATTAACTAAAAAGGAAGAATCATGCCAAATATTGGAATTAGAAGCCATCAACCTCAAAAGGATTCAACTAGAAAACGAGGAAGAAATAAAAATATTGAAAACTAAAGTTTTTTATCTAACAAAATATATGGAAGAATTGAAGACATATGACAAAACTATTAAATGCAAAGAATTATTGGATGAGACAGAAGAAATAGTCATCAATCTAAAGACTCAACTTGAACATGATAAGAAAGTGGAAGAAGACCTAAAGATTCGGTTAACTAAAAAGGAAAAGACATGTCCCATGTTGAAATTGGAAATAGTCAATCTCAAAAAGATGGATGAAAAGACAAATAAATCTGTCAAATTCCATAATATCTCAGCTATCCTAGATAAGATTTGGAATATTCAAAGATTGGTTGATGACAAAATTGTTCTTGGATAAAATAAAAAGGAAGACAATGACAAATGGAGCACTATTAAAAAACATGAGAAAGGATCATTCTTCTCAAAAGGAAAAGTTGCAA
>ML779468.1:1369246-1385809 GCA_009831015.1 Picea engelmannii
TCTCAAAAGGAAAAGTTGCAATTATGAAGAAATTACAAATCATGAACTTTGTTAAGGAAGGAAGCTATAGAAGTAAAAAAGAACAAGAAAATATAAAGACAAATCTCTCAGGCCAAAATAAATTCAAGAATGGAAGCAACTTCCATGGCTATTGTTTTTTTTGTCATAACTTTGACCATAAAGCAATGGACTGCAAGAAACTAGACAAAGGATATGCAGGAAAATCCAAAAACTCAATTAGATGTTAGAGATGCAATTTTGTTGGGCACATAGAAAAATTTGGTCATACAATGAGATGTTACAACTGTGATAGGTTTGGGCACAAATCCCAAAGTTGCAGGAGTTCAAAAATTCAATCCTTAAATAAGTCATTCAATTCATGGAGAAAACCTAATAAATTTTGGAAGAAGAAAGGAGATGGGAAATCTCCAAAAACAAAATTAGAAAGAAAAGGTCCAAAAAGTAGAATATCTCATAGAAAGGTATGGAGAATAAAATCTGAAGGAGAAAGCAAGAAAGATGATATTGCACCTGAAAATGAAGAAATTAATAACAAGAAAATGATGGGTGAAGGTCCTAATAAGAAATGTGAAATTCAATATTAAATAGAAAAAGCTCAAGAAAGGGAAGTCCCTATAGAAGAATATGACACAATCCTGATGATGTGATAATCCTTTAGCCAAAGAAAGAAAAATCATTGATAGGGGGAGTTGTAAAATACAAGAAGGAGAAAATGGATAAATGAGAGCATCACCTTAGGGGGGGTATAACCTCATAGGGAACAATAAAATATCCTTTTTTTCATTTTTGAAAAAAGAAGAGAAGAGAAAAAGTTGCAGAGAAGTTCAAGGGGTATCAATCAACAAAGATTAATTGATAAAAAAATTGGTATCAATCCTCAATTGATATTCCTGTGAAATATCAAAGAAGAATAAGAAGCAGATTAAGAAGATAAGTAAGATGCATACCCTTGTCCTATTTGAAAAAGGAAAGACAATAAAAACTCAGGGAGAGTATTTTGGTTATTAAATAAGAAAGTAATTAGATTAGGTTTAAAAGACTTGATCAATATAAATTGGTATCACTACAACTTAGTATCAAGAAGATGACTTATTTAAACAAAAATATCCCAATGAATTGAGATAAGCAGTTAGTAAATTAGGAGAGGGAGAAAAATAGTCAGAGCCTCACTCTTTGTCATTTATTTCAAAAGGGGAGAGAAGCAGTAAAACAAAGTTAAGAAGAAAACAAATTTGTTACCGGATAGAAAAGAATATCAGTGATATGGGGATAAAATGTATGAAATTGTTTTTGTTTTACAGATATGTTTCCCTCAATGACAAAGGGGGATATTATCGGCATCATTGATTGTGTATTGTCATTTATGGAAACATGAATCAGTCATGAACAAATTTATACAATTTGCATTAGCGTCAAGATGGAAAATAAGGTCTGTCCATATGTAATGAAGGGTCATTGATGGAAAGAGAATGCAACATAGCAGCCAGGCTAAATTTCAGGAGAAGAAGTGTATGGTAAATTTCATCGATGTAATATTCGATCACTATCAAGGATTGATGATCTTTGTTACAGGTACATTTTCCAAGTCTCAAAAGAGATAATTCTTTTGAAGTCGCGTAGGAGATCAGTTTTCAGAAAGAGAATTTTTATAGGTGGAAAGCTTTATTAAAATCAAGCAACTGGAGTCGTTCATATAGAATTTGTATGTAAATATGACCATTGGATCATAGAGGAAACATGTTTAAATAAGGAGAGAATCATGGTCGTATGATTGAAGATTCGGGAGTGAATTAAATGATCAGATCATGTAGGAGGAACAATGGTCAAATTCAGAGCTGACTACGTTGGATAAAATTACCCGAAATAAAAATATTTTAGTCAAAGACAAAGTCCCGAAGTGGACATGAGTCGTTCGATTTCAGAACAATTTTGGGAGTAATATTGACTGTCCGATCAAAATAAAGTGGAAGGATAGGATAAGAGAGACCAAGGCACGAAGTTCCTGATTAAAATCATTAGATAGCATGAGGAAATATCTCAGTCATTGGATTAAGTCTGAGTAGAAATGGTCAACTCCGGTGCTAACCACTCTAGAGAAAAGCAGTCTAGAACAAGAAATATTACCCTAAGGTCGAAGCCCCGAAGTCATGACAAGTGTTAATATAGAATGTAATATTATAGTCATCATATCAGACTTGGGTAGTAACAACCAACTCCAGTGCTAATCACTCTAGCGAAAAGAAGCCAAGAACAGGTAAGATTACTCAAAGCCTAAAGCCCCTAAGTCCCGTTAACCGTTGATATGGATTAAAACATAAGAATCGTTAGATCACAAGGAGACTTTCAACTTCAACGTTAACCACTTCAGTGAAAAAGGGTTTAAAACATGTAAGTTCATCTGAAGGCCAGAGTTCTGAAGTCATGAAGTAAGACACACGGTACACACAGTAATATCCCACGTCGTTAAGGACACATGGTGCATTCATATGGTGACAGGTGTCAAGGTCTAGTTTGCACTTTAGGTATATGAAAGTCACAAATCTAGGTGAAACGTGGCATCCACACAACGAGTTCCACGTCAACAGTGATGTCATAAAGCTACATTACTATGAGAGTAAGTCCTTCGGGGATATCTAGTTTCTACTACCAGTAAATACCCAAAGCGTCGAAGGCCGAAGTTAATTATGGTCGTTGATCTAATATCTTCCAGGTTCTCTTGAGCGTTGATCAAGTACAGTGGAAGGATAGAGCAAGCGTAAATCATGAAGTAACTCTAATTTTTGATCTAGGTCGGGAGCATTCTCGACCGTTGATCAAGTATAGTGGAAGGATAGACTAAGCATAAATCATGAAGTAACGCTAATCATTGATCTAATTTAGGAGAATTCTCGACCATTGATCAAGTATAGTGGAAGGATAGAGTAATCATAAATCACAAAGTAATGCTTACTGTTGATCAAGCATAGTGGAAGGATAATGTAAGTGGAGGTGTTAATAGACAGCAAGATGTCACCATTGATTTATGACTTATTCGATAGGTTATCACTCTAGAGGAATTGAACTACTTCATAGTTCTAGTAACCTGGAGTCACGAAGTACCAAAGCTCTGAAATAAGATCTAGACCGTTGAATTTTATGGACACACGTCAACTCAAGATTAATAGAGTATACACACTTTGGTGAAATTTAGTCCAGGAGAATTGGAATTTTATAAAAAGAGTAAACTCCTAAAGCCGCGAAGTACCGGAGGAAATGACAATAGAGCATCTCATGATTGAATCCCAACAATTAGATAAGGATAAACAAATTGTGAGTAATGAGTCTTTAAAAGAATGATTAGACCATTGATCTAAAATCATGATCAATAATGAGGATTAAAAACATGAATTCAAGTTTCTCAATATATAACACTCTGAAAGATATCAATTCATAGATAACAAAATTTGGTGAAGACAAGAAAAGTTCCACACTGGACATATGGGGGATAAAAAGAAAAAAGGGGAAGAATTTTAAAGCACAAAACATTGGTCTCATGATAGAGGAATAAGGGTGAAATAAGAGGCATCGCTTAAAAACATGGTTTGAAGGAAGCACCTCCACAGAACTTAATTTCTGCAACTTTTGCAATGATATGTTTTCAAAATAGAAAAAATGAAAAACAAGGGATTTGAAGTCTTTAAATTAAACTATTAATGATAATAATAATAATAGAAATTATTATTATTAATTCAAATGAAGAGGTGTATGAAGAGGTGTAATGGTTCAAAGAAAGGGATGCAATGCTTCAAATGCATACCTATTGGGAGACTATATAAACAAAGAAGTATGGTGAACAAAATATGAAGTTGAATTTGTTGAAGTATATATATTTATATATAATGGATTGAATGAAGGTTCATTATATCAGGTTGGTGCATGTTTAGAATTTGGGTCTTTTATGAGGATGGGATTCCTCACATCTCAGTTGGATTTGAGATCAACAAGCTGGGACTTGTTATGAGGGTTGTATTCCTCATCTCTCAGTTTGATTTCAGAACTACAAGCTAGGTATTGTAACAAAGAGTTGGGTCTCTCATAATTGTTTGAATATGAAGATTGATCTTATGTACTCATTCAAGTTAAATAAATAAATAAAATATTTATGTTGTTATATATTGGTTGAGAAATTGAAATAAATATATGTTGTTCAATTAATTTATGAAAAGTGGAAAATTGTCCATTTTTTTGTGACATTCGTTCACCCCCCCTCTCAGTGTCAAGTGTACATTTCAACAACACCATCCCAAACCTTCTACATTCCTTTTCTTCATTATGTCATAGTTAGGGACCCTGTTTTCAATTAGACACCACATGAAGACAGCAGATTTTTGTGGATATTTCACTTTCCACAAGCACCGCCACCACCATATTGGCTCCCTCTGAAGCATGTCTATGTTTATTTGAATGTAACCCAATTTTGGAGTATATGCTCCATGTGGAGCATGTTTCCAAACTAATTCATATTCTCTCTATGTGATATGAATGTGGGCTCTTTTGAGTGCACTCATAAAAGATAGCCAAGAATATGAGTGGCCTCCTTCTAATCCAGGAAGTTGTTCTCCCTTCCATTTCTAACTCAAAATGTTTGTATGGATTGGATCAACAATTTTACTAAGGAAGTGAAACCCTTTAGTATTTATCTTTTGGATGAGTGCTTGAGGGAGAATATGATTTTCACCACTTCCTAGCCATGCGTCAATTCCAATGAAAGCCTTAGTGTCCACCTTCATTCTCCATGCTAGTCCTTCTCAAATAAATAGGAAAGACTTTATGGACACCTTCAAAATGATTGGGAAATTTGAGCATTATTTTAATGGATCCCTTATCCATTCCTCCAGAGACAAAGGGTAGATATATTTATGAGTGATCACCTTAGTCCAAAAAATATTTGTAGCAATCAAACTCCAACTAGATTTTGTAGCCATAGGTTTTGAGAAAATGAAAATATTCTTTAATCCCCATCCTCCTAGCATGCTTGGGACTGCCAACATATCCCATTTGCAAATTGATATTGTAGATTTTCATCCTCAACCATCTTTTGAACTGAGAACATGGATTTTCTCTCATTTATTTACA
Organism: Picea engelmannii; assembly: GCA_009831015.1. NCBI lineage: Eukaryota > Viridiplantae > Streptophyta > Pinopsida > Pinales > Pinaceae > Picea > Picea engelmannii. Next base: position 1,374,383 of record ML779468.1, read on the forward strand.
TTCATGTTTCCTATCTGAATATCTCCAAAATTGATGCCATATTTTCGGCATCCCCCCTTAGACCATTGCATAAGATAAGAACATCATCCACAAATAGTAGGTGTGTTAGTCGAAGAGTAAGGGTGATGGATATTCTATGAAACTCCCCCTATGCCTTTTCACTTTCGATTTCTCTTCTTAGACATTCCACTAACAAAATAAAGAGGAGAGGGGAGAGGGGACATCTCTGTCTAAGTACACATTCATAATTTAAAAATATTGAGGTTTCCCCATTAATAAGAACTGCAAAGTAAACAGTCGAAATACAACTCATTACCCAATTGATGAAAGGAACCTCAAATCGAAGGTGTGTTAATAAGAGTCTGATGTATAACCATCTCACTCTATCATATGCCTTTGAAAGATCAATTCTTATCACAACAGCTTTAACTTTTTGTGTTTTTATGCTATGTAGAGCTTCTTGAGAAACCCCTATAGATTCATGAATCTTCCTTCCTTCTAGGAAGCCAAATTTTGTTTTGGAATTTTTTTATGATAGAATAGAATTTACTCTTCGTTCAATTACTTTAGCTAAAACTTTATAAATACAATTTCACAAAGAAATTGTTCTGAAGTCTTCTAAATAAGTGGGGTTATCCAACTTGGGAATTAGAATTATAAAAGTGGCATTTAGGGGGGCATGAATGTGGCCTTGAGAGAGGGATTATTCTACCACTTTCATAATGTCCATACCAATGAGCTCATAGAAACCTAAGAAGAACTCAATAGTCCAGCCATCAGGGCCCAGGCTCTTGTCCTTCTAGAAACTATGAAGAACCTCCTTCAACTCATCTTTTGTGACCTCTACCATAAGGTCCCTATTATTCGCTTCATTTGAAAATATTGGAAAATGGAGGGCCATTATGAAAACATGTGCAATGGGGGCTCCTTCTTCCTCCTTGAATAGGATTTGGAAATGGTATTTCCCAAGATGGTATAGTCCATAAAAAGAGGAGACATATCTACCTAAAGAGTCAGATAAACTTAAGATAGTGTTTGAGAGTTTTCTTCCCTTTTCATAGACCTGAATTTTTTTTGTGTTTTCATCCCCACTTTGCAACCATATGGCACGAATTTTCAGTATCCAAGTTTCTTCTCTTTCTTCCAACATCTGTATCTTTCTCTTCTTCAGGGTTTGTAGAGATTCTTTTGTTTCATTATTTAAATACCCTCCACCTTCTAACTCGTAGACTTCCTCTAAGAGAGATTATATGTCCTTTAGTACATTTTCATCCCTCAATTTATTTTCTCATTCCCATTCAACTGATTCATTTTTAATCCTTTTAAAATTTTCTACAAACTGAACTGCAACTGGAATGTCAACATTGTGGGAAAAGGGTACCTAGTGGTCTTTAACCAGATTTTGGTGGCTCTCCTCCTTCAACCAAAGATGGTTGAATTTAAAGGGGATGGAAAAATTTTTTATTCCTCCAACCACTTCCAAGAAAACCAGGAAGTGATCTGAGTCAGCTCCATTTCCCACCCATTGTCTTAGCTACAAAGGGAGCTCCAGAATTTTTTTGCTAATAAAAAATGATCAATTATTTTAACAATTTTATCATCCCCTATCCTATTATTTCTCCAGGTAGGCCTGAGATTTACCAGTGCAACATCTACCAATTCATTTTCCCCTAATATTTGAAATAAAAATTCCAGAAGGGGGCCTGGACTAGCTTTTAGACACTAGCATTCTATTGTCCCAAAATAGAAATTTAGATCTCCTCCCAAGATAAGGTTATCATACTTAAAAAATGATTTATTGAGTAGAGAATCATAGAAATGTATTCATTCTAGGTAAGTCCCATAGACATTTATCACCATTATCTCTCTTCCTAAATCCTGTGAGAATATTTTCATCCCCAGACCAAAGTCAAAACCCCAAGAATTTAGGATATTTACTGAGTGGGGATTCCAACCAATGGTTATAACCCATGTTCTTCCTTTTTCATATGATCCTATAAACCTCGACTGATTTAAAAGAGACTCTAGGATTGGTATGATTGTTTCTTCACTTCCCAAAGTTTCTTGGAGGAAAATAATGTCAGGCTGATTTGACTCCAAAAATTGATGGAGAACCATTTTTTTGGAGGGGCTCACCACACTTAGACAACTGAAAGAGAGAAACGTCATTAGGAATCCTCTTCCAAGGAATTTGATGCGCTAAGTGCCCCAAATATGGATATTTGTTTTCTTGTTTCCATGTCTATCAAGGCCCTACTTTGCACCTTTGAGAGGTGAGATTGTCTTCCTCTCCCTTTGCCTCCTTGAGGAAGAGTTGTATTTTTTCCCAATCCCTCCACCTTCCTACCAATGGATCCCAAAACATGAATGGGTTTGTTCTGAAGATGATAATCAACCACTTCCTCCTCTGAGTGCCTGGAGGATTCTGACTCTATCAAAGAAATTTGAAGAGTGGAAATCAGTTTTCCCAATGAAAGGGAGCAATGGCCTAGTGAGGAATCAAACGAATATAATGAGGAAAAAACCATATCGCCTGGGGAGGAAGGATCCTATGTTTTCGAGGAAAACTAGTTAATTCTTTCCCAACAGAGTTAATGCATTAGTAAAATTATTAATGAACGGAGGAGGAGAGAAATGCATACCTAGCTGAGACAAGATACCATGAAGGAAAGATTGAGTCTTCGATTGCATTGTTGATGATTGTTCTAACTCTTCACTTGTATATGGATATACCATTAAATATGAAAGGAAATTTCATTTGGTTCTTACATTTTGTTTCTTCATTTTAAGTAGCACTCTCGTGATATTCCTTTTCTCTACCCTGAATTCCTAAAGGGGAAGAGATATCCATCTTTACCTGAGTCACTGCTCTCTTTTTTTTGTCCATCTTCAGCTCCCTCCACCTTACCAATTAAAAGGAAATGATCATTGTCTTGCATTATGAACATGCGTATGACAACGATGACAACAAAATGGTATACCCTCATAGTCCAACATATGAAGATAATGTTTGTCTTCCTAGACATAATCCATTTTTTTTCTATCCCTTTCCTTATATTTAGTAATTCTAGAATCTAGGCTAGTGACATCTTCCCTGTTATGGAAACATACATGATTGTATCTGTGAAAGTACCCAATACATTTCCCATCTCCTTGAAACTCTCTTTGGTCCAAAATTTTACACATAGATTGGGTAGACAAACCCAGATTGAAACGAAATCCATTTTTTTCTTTGCTAGCATCGAACATCGAGGACTATTTTTTCTGCAAAATCGACATCAATTCAATTCTCCATAGTGCTTTCAGAACCCAATTTACATCCGAGAATTTTCGAAGAAACCAACCCTTTGCAAGGGTTTTTACTTTGGGGAGTGGTGAATTTTTTTATGACGAAGAGCTATCTACCCAGTATTTTAGGGTTTTGATGCTAAATTGCCTACCTATTTTCCTCCCAACCACCATTGTAGGCACCATATCGATCGCCCCAGAATCAAAATATCTTTCCCCAGTACAAATTTAATTTCTTGGCTAGTTTTCTTTATACAATTATTCTTCATGCATTTTTTTGATGCATGAGGACCACCAACAACTAGGGGATTTTTCCTTGGAGATGAAACAATATTCAGGGCAGCCTAGGGGAGGGAGATCTCAATCCCTCACCCTTCTTATTTTTCACAACTTGGTGTCTCTTCCAATAAATATTTTATAAATCAATTTGGATCTTTCAAAACACCACTATTATTGGCACATGAAGGAATGTTTCCAATAGGAAAAATGGTCATCGACCTCTCTTATGGCCCCTCACAAGAATTAGAGGAGGGATGCATAAAAAGAACATCGAACCTACTACCTGAATGAGAAAAGGGGTTTAAATTCGTCGAACCAAGAACAAGAAAGGATTCTCTAGAGTTGTTCCTAAGAAAAAAGGATAATGCGGCCATTCCACATGGGGGGGGGGACTCCGAGGAACGAGAAACTTGGAGTCTCCAATTTTTTTCCAGAGGAAGAGGGTCCTGCGGGGTGGACCCAAGACCCGAACCTAGACCCAAACTAGAATCTAGAGAAAACCCTAGAGAGGGTGAGTTGCATGTTACCATAACGTATACGAGTATGTACTTTTATATATAAATTATATTTTTTAAATTATATATATATATATATATATATATATATATATAATAATAAATCTAGTTTTTAAGGTCACGACCAATATTGACACCAAATTGGGGCATGAGACAACCTTGTTTATGGGACAAGGGATCCCGTCCATAAAAGGATTTGACTGCTAAAGTCTACAGAGGTATACATAACCTTCCCCTTTTGGATTTCAACTTGTGACCTCCAAGGAGGCAATAAATGTTCTTAACCATTAGGCCCACCTAGGTTGTTTGAAGATATTGAAATATGATGGTGATGCTGATGGTTAACATCCACTGAGACCAGCATTGGTCTATCAAACCTTAATAAAGGTAAGAGATTACTTAGATTTCTTCATAATTATATTTCGATGCTAAAAAGGAATTAGGAGAAGCATCCAAGTTCACTATAGTGTTGTTGAATTAGAAGGTTAGGAAGGTCGATATTATGACATATATTTTAAAATTGAAATCTAATTTGGGTATAATAAGGGAACTCTAGGATAATGTGATTTTCATTTCCAACCTTCTTTGTGTCACAAAGATGATGTATTATTTCATTCCATGGTGTTCTAGGTATTGTCCAATGTCCACTCTCATTATGTAGTTCATGAGAATTAGTTATAATTTTAGCAATATTGATTCTCTTTTTAAGGCTAGTCAAAACACAAAGATACTTTTGAAGATTAGGGTTAACCTCCTCCTTAGAATACATTAATTTTGTTTTATATTCTAACTCTTTATCACACCATAGATTCTCCTTAAATTCACATTGAACAATATTTTTAATATCATTGGTATTATTCATAATAAGTTCTTCTTTTATTCCCCAATGATTTATCCAAGACTTCACATCATTATGTCATCCTAGCTTGAGTCGTTGGTGATATTACCTAGAGTCTAAAGTAGTTTTGGGGAGAACATTTTTATCCATGTTGTTTATATTCTTTTTTTACATTAAGTACCTAATCATATTTTTTCTCTCAATTGGGGAAAGCCTCGCTTCTATGAGGAGGATAGGATATTGTGTATTGCCTTTAATTTTGAGATTATCAATTATAAAATTCTTTTGTATATGCTCTATCTTTATCCATGATTCTCAAGAGATACTTCATTCCCAAACTTCACATCCATACACGATAATAGGAGTGACAAGTTTCTTAAAGATGATCTTTTTCATATCTTATAGCCAAAGGTCTGCTAATTTAAAGTTATTTTCAAGCCCATAATAATATTTCTTAATGCTATAGTTCCAATTGATCTTTTCATGAATATCAATTCGAAGATATGTGTACGAAGGAACTTCCTCCAAGGTATTATTGTCACATACAAATGTATCATATGTGATATTGTTGGATTTATTTGTCATAAACTTCATTTTGTGAGTGTCCACAATCATTCATGTACTGGAGAACAAGTCCTTGAGAATTATAAGCTACTTATCAAGGTCATTGGGATTCCTTGTCATAAGAAAAATATAAATAAGATGGAGAAGAAGGATGATTATTATACTAGCAAGAATTGCTCCAACACAACCTACAACTTCAACACAACCTTTGAACTTGTCAATGTAAATGCCAAAAAGGGTAAGGGATAGGGAATAGCCTTGCTTGAAAAATATGTTGTGCAATCAATTTATGTTTAACAACCCTTAGTGCTCATAAACTTGGAAATAACATTATCATACATTCTTACCACAACAAATCTTATCCCAAAGGAATTTTTTATCTCTTATAACATATTCCAAAGGTTGGTCCTAGGCATAATGTCAAAATATTTATCTCTTATAACATATTCCAAAGGTTGTTCCTAGGCATAATGTCAAAATATTTTCTAAATTCAATAAAAAAAGAAAGGATATTGATTTAAATGTTGTGACACTCCTCTATTATGATCCTAAGTGTGACAAGGTGGTCCATGGTTGAATGATAACCTATAAAAATGGCTAGGAATTTATTTCTTTTTATGTGTATTTCTAGCCATATGTTTCTCTTCTTTTACAAAATATTTCCATATAGATTGGATAAAATTGGGCTAATCATAATGGTCCTATAATTAGAGGTATGATTTTTATCCCCACTTTTAAAAATAGTCACAATGAGGCTTTGAGTCCATGGTTTAGGGAAGCTCTGCTTGAATTCTAAATTGAAGAGATTATGTATGTGAGGGATCAAAATAGGTCCTCCAATTTTCAAATTTTCATCTTGGTAGATTTTGATGTCCTTATGTAGCACCCATGTTTCCCCCAGCTTGTAATTAATCATTAATTATGATAACTATGTTATGGCATGTGAACAATGTAAATGTATTATTGTTTGGATTTCTGATAACTGACTGTGGGGGTGAAGCCTTGATGTACTGGCCATGATATCACTAGAGGAAAAATTAGTTAATGAGAAAATGATTTGTGGTTGAACAATAAACTACCCCAATGAATGGGAGCATGGAGGGTCTAACTGAAGAGGTAGAAAATTATCAGCCTGAAGTACCACAAAGTGCAGTTTTCCTGTAGGCCCAGACTGACTCGAGTTCCTTCTGATAGAAGGAATAGGATAGGTCCAGAAACTACCTGGGGGAAAAGGAGAGGTTGTGCAAGAGAAGAAGGATATGATTCAGAAGGAGAGAGCACAAGCCTCTATAGATGGGAAGGAGACCATGCCCACTGGGGGTGTGCGACTTAGATATGCTAAGAAGAATAAATAAAAGAGAAAGTTTCTCTCCTTGCTAGAGAAAACCCAGAAAACCTGACTTGAGAAGGAGGTCATGAGCTTGATGCTGAGGGAGCATATGATAAACATTACAGGGGTTGTGATAGAGAAAGAAACTCTGAGAAACTGCAAAATTTCCCTAGTGATATCATGGCTTGGCACGGGGGTGGCCAGAGAGCTAAGAATGAATTCCTCTGATCCAACGGTTGTGTGTAAAGGCAAACACCCACAGTTAGTTGGTTGGATGAAACTTGTAATAGATAAGTAATTCATATACCCTAAGCACTTAAATTAGAATGCGTTCTTTAAATGTCTGTGATTGTGATAAATTGTGCCTCATGTGAAATTAATGGTAATAATGCTTATTGTCCTCCTGTAATCCGTTGCATTTGAATGGTTGTAAGGTGACAAGTTTGGCCTCTGGGATGGATGGAAAATCATCAAGGTGTTTTCCCAAGGATTGGTCAAATAGGGTAAGATTTGGGGAAGAATTTGATGGAACATTTTAGACTTGTTGATCCCTCGAAAGGTGTGTTTCCCTGTTTTAGAATTTAAGTTCTGTAATGGGAGGAGCTCCCTTCAAACTAGTCTAGTCGCCCAAGAGACGATGGGCTCATGACCACGGCCTTGACCAAATCTTAGCTAAGAACTATGAGTGTATCCTCTGGAGCTTGATAAAGTTCCACATGACCAAGACCTTAGAACCCTTTGCTAGGTCTGAGAGGAGCTAAGTTATTTTTTCTTCGAAACTCCAGGAGTTTGGAGCTCTGGGATGCTATGACTTTACAAACCTTCGAAAGAAACCAAAGGTAACCTTCTAGTGGGGTTACCGGTGAGGTTGAACAAAATATAACAGTTCCCTTAACCGATACAGTGGTAGTTTTCCCACTGTTAAATACTGAACGACTTACCGAACTCAGGAAGTAATGTGAGTCATAGATCCTAGGATTCTCGGGATCTTCCCTGACCGTTGGATATACACTGTAGTCGGTCTGACGTTGACCACTTTAGGAGAAAAAATGTTTGATAACACTAAAACCCTCAAATGTTGGAGTTGTGAATTAATGTGAGTTGTGGATTTGGGGAGTCCATTGAGAACTCCCCCCAACCGCCTGACCCACCAGTGGAAGGATGATTTTTTGCATGCTTGGTAGGATGGAGATCCCGGAAAGAGGATTTGAGATAATTAAGGAAAGATAAATTTTGATGCCCCATCCCTAGAAAGGGTACTTATGGGTCGGGTGTGTTACAAAGTGGTATTAGAGTGGGAAATAACACTTGGCATGCTTGGGCTCATGAAAGAGTCAAGTGATTAGTTTTCTTTATTAGAAGACTTTAAGGGAGAGGGCACCCTACCCTACCCCATAGAGCAGAGCATGATTCAAATAGAGGCATGGATAGGCCAGAGACCAGTCATAATACTAGTTACTAAGGCTAAGATGAGCTTGTTGAGAGTATTATTGTCATACAAAAATTATCTTCATGAGTTCCTTGAGGAGAAGGATGCGGATTAAAATTCAATTTGGATTTCACCCAACGAGATTGAATCATGCTAGAATTCTGCAAAATAATCCTATCATATATTTTGGGGAAATGATAGCCAGTCTTACAAAAGTGGACTTATGAAGCCTCTCTTAATTAAAAGTACTAATTAAATGAAGAATTTGGCATTGGGAGTAAAATCCTCCATGTCTAGAGGCCTTATGAAAGTTGGTGAGATCAACCTACTTAGCCTGTCATAGCTGAAAAACTTCCTACTGGTGTAATCCACCCTTGTAAAATAAAAGAAAGAGCATGCATATGACATGCATATATACTTATTATAGTCTGTCATTTAATGTAAAATATGGTGTTGTCATAGATCATATGGTGTTGTCATAGATCATATGGTTAGTTATGATCTGACTATGGAAGCATAAGTAAAGGGTTGATTATCTTGAGTACATAGTGCCTTATGAGGATAAGGTAGAAGGATTAATGAAATGTTGATCATGAATGTGGTAAAGGAAGTGTTGGGACACTTCTAGATGACCAATGGGTCAGGATGACATCTAGAAGTGGATGGTATCCATATAAGGTATGGCTTGTTATACTCAAGTAGTAGTGAGAGAGAATCTAGAAAAGGATTCCCTTGATAAAAATGTATGTTAACCAAAAATGGTTTTAGGCATGAAAAAGAAGCTTGATAAGTTGTCTTGTTTCCTTGGGCATTGTTTGAATTTCTGAGATAGTATTTTTGGAGTGTTGAATAACTTTATACTTGTTGAGTAAAAAATGTCTTATTACTGGTTGTTTTCGTATGGAAAGGGGGACATAGTTATGATAATGTTTGTTAAACTTTCCATGTGGATATCATGTGAATGACTACAAGCTCTCAATAGAGAGAGCAACTCAATTTTGAGTATCTCTATGAGACTTGTCATAAGAATGGCAGCAAGATCCTTGGGAGGAGAATCTGGAAGTCTGATATATGTGTATGAGTGACATGGAAAAGGTGAAATCAGTGAGCTTACATGATGGATGTTTAGATGTGTTTATTTAGACTTGACTGCATGGATTTAATGCATCGTAAGGTTGCTTGATATAAGGAATGATATTAAGATCAAATAGATATGAATGAATGATGTTAAACATGCAAAATATGCACATGTATGATGTATGAGTGAAATGTAAGGAAAGAATTGCACTTGCCCAGATTGAATGAATACCATGTATGCATGGCTGACTCTATTCTGAAGAGTCATGAAAGTCTCGTTTTGAATAATAGCTTGAGGGATAATTGTTTGACAACACAGGTATTCCAACAGAGGACAAACACCTTCAGTAACCACTCACATAACCAGAGAAAAGATCAACACATCGATGTTTTCATGTGGTAAAACCCCTACGGGGAAACATCCTCGACCCTAGCCAACGCGACCACTTGGAGCAGTTTATTAATGAAAAGAAAAAGATTACAGAGAGATTTTACAAGAGAGTTTCTCACAATCGATCATCGACAAATGACCCTCCATTCTCTTTAAATAAATATCATGGAACAATCGGGTGCTAAGCAATGGATCAATGGTCGTTAAGATCGAGAAGAGTATGAACCGTCAGATCACTCTATGTCAGGAACATATCGTGACCGTCGGATTTCCTAACTACAAATGCATACTAATGAATACTAAAGAAACACACTAGAAAACACACTTTTACCTAACGATACAATAGACCCAGTAGATCTTACTAACTCCTAAGTGTCTAAATATCCTAACATCCCCCCTTAAGAACAACTTGGGATAGGATTGAAGGATTTACAATAGTGACACAATAGGAGAAGGAAGGAGGCATTAGAGCCTATCCCCCCTTAATGAAAACTTCTTGAACTCCTAACATAGATTGAATTTTGGAAAACTTTGCTTCTGTAAGAGACTTTGTGAAAATGTCTACAATTTGATCTTTTGTAGGGAAAAAGAGAACTTCAATAACTTGATCATGAATGAGATTTCTGATGAAGTGCATGTGTAGCTCGATGTGTTTTCTATGCTGATGTTGAACTGGGTATTTGGCGAGCTTGATGGCACTCTAATTGTCACACCAAAGGTTGGTCTGATGCTGCTGCTGGAATCCAAACTCTGAAAGGATATGTCGAAGCCACAGGGCTTCCTGACTTGCATTTACTGCTACTCGGTACTCTGCTTCTACTGAAGAATGTGAAATAGCCTGTTGTTTCTTACAAGCCCAAGTGATAGGTCCTAAACGAAGGTTGCAAACATAACCTGCAGTAGACTTCTGATCATCAGGGTCACCAGCCCAATCTGAATCAGTGAAACCAACCAATAAAGGAGTCATCCCTAAACTGTAATGTATCCTGAACTGAATTGTACCACAAACATAGTGAAGTATCCTTTTAGCTACTTTCCAATGGATTTCATGGGGTGTTTTCATATATCGAGCAACAAGACCAACAACAAATGAAAGATCAGGACGGGTATGAGTCAAGTATAAGAGGCTACCAACTAACTGACGGTACAGGGTGGCATCAATTTCAGGAGAGGTATAGGTGGTGTTATCACTCCAAGAAACCCTTTGTGGTTGTAGACCAAAGGTGCTTGGTAACTTAAGAAATGAATGTTTTTGTATTTTGTAAATGTGGATCAATGGGATAACTCAATTCATCTTATGGCATTCAAACACCAAAATGATAAACAAATAGACAGTGCTCTCAAAGATTGATTAATCAGCAGATAACTTTTAAATGGGTGAAGAACAGATTGTAACTAAACCAGTACGATGTAGGGTCTAAGAGACAATCAAGAAATCTATTATCAGGCTATGAGCTAAACAATGGGATAGCAGTCATTCAAATCTTGACAACACAGATAATAGTGCAGAAAGAAATATGGAAAGCTGACATCAAAATTGAAAGGAACCTGTGATCTGTATTAACATAAAAAGGTCTGAGTACAATAGCAGATTACTCTATCCAAAATCGAACCATTGTTTGATATCAAAACAGGCATTTATAGCCCTTACAAACAGTTACACAGATCCTAAAAACATGGATCTGTTATTAAATAAAAACAGTTCTATTCTATTTA
>ML779468.1:1389233-1404766 GCA_009831015.1 Picea engelmannii
TGGAGCAGTTTATTAATGCAAAGAAAAAGATTACAGAGAGATTTTACAAGAGAGTTTCTCACAATCGATCATCGGCAAATGACCCTCCATGCTATTTAAATAGAGATCATGGACCAATCGGGTGTTAAGCCATGGATCAATGGTCATTAAGATCGAGGAGAGTATGAACCGTCAGATCACTCTATGTCGGGAACATATCATGACTGTCGGATTTCCTAACTACAAATGCATACTAATGCATACTAAAGAAACACACTAGAAAACACACTTTTACCTAACGACAAAATAGACCAAGTGGATCTTACTAACTCCTAAGTGTCTAAATATCCTAACAATAATCTTGGGAAAAGCAAGTATAAATAGATGAAAGAGTAAATGAGCAAGGACACTCTGTTGTCATGATTAAATACAACATGAATACAACTTTGAGGACCATGTGTACATGATTGTGAACAAACATGAACTAAACAATTTTCAATTGATACAGAAAAGAAACTATAGTAGTGCCTATAGTAGACACATGGTATGTTGAAGGATACAGAGAGGAGAATTGTACATAAAATCACCTTGGGATGATGTGCACGTGTAATTCATAATGAAAATTCATATTCCTTATGGAGTATTTGGTAAATAACTGAAAGGGTAAAGTTAAAGTTGACTCAAGGTTGATACCATCATAGATAGTGATGGATATGCAATAAGGAAGTTGCATGCTGAAGGATTTCCTTGTGGAGGAACTATGTGAAGAGTCTATCAGGAGAACAGAGTCACCACCTTAATGACTGATCATAATTGAGCAGTGGGTTGCAAGCATATATATATATATATATATATATATATATATACAAAAATCTTGGATTACATTCTAAAACAAAATGTATGAGTGGAAGACTAACAAATGAATGTTGACCATTCTGATAATTAAATGATAATGTGAAGAATGCACAGGCTCATGATTCATTATGGACAAAAAGTCTACTATTGTAGCATGTTGATGTATCCAATAGGTTAGGGTGATCCTAACGAAGGCTTCTCAAGGAAAGGAGCAGGAAGATCCCAGCAAGGAGTAGATTGCATAAGAAAATAAGGAGAAAAAGGGGGAATACTTCTCTCACTTTAAAAGCTCTAAATTGTTTAACAAAATTGTAAGCCTTAAATGAACAGTTGTGAACACAAATACAACTCGTCAAAGGAAAATAAAACAACGAGTATGCTTAAATGAATAGGCTTGGTTAATTTTTTTTAAGTAAAGGAAGTGAGGCCTTGGAATAAATCATTTGGACTGAAAGTCCCAGGTTGTTTAGAAGGATTTGGAAAAGGGGAAGAGCCTTTAATTCCTTTCCTTTTGTATATTATGTTTTCCTTGGGATGAGAAACTGGTGTGCTGATGAAACTAAATGTTTTGACACCATAGTGATAATGGTTGTATGAATGAAGAAACCATTGAGAATTGTTGGTGTTTCACTCATGAAAAACATTAAGGAGAATGTTATGAAGTGAATGAAGATATGTTAGGACATATCCGAAAATGTTTTATTGACTAGAATGTTATAATACAAACATTTTTATTTTTACATGACGACTAATATATTTGTGATGTATGTCATGGGTAGAAAGAAATTGGAGTTGTTGAGAAAGACCATTGCCAATGATGGAAAACCCCAAGAAGAGGATGACTATGAGAAGGTTGTTGTTAAAATATTGTTGAATGGGTTTTGGGAGACCATGGAGCACTACCGACGAGGTAAAAATTAGAAAAAAAATGATAGTAGGCATGTTCATGCCTGTGTGGCACAAGGTATGAAGGGAATTGGTAAGAACCCCTTATGAAAATATTTCATTATCTTAATGACATGGAAATAATTTTGAGTGGTTGTGGTATACCATTTCTACCCAAGAAGGGTAATATTCAGGAAGGAATAATCTGAATAATAGAGAGGGGAAGTCTATGCCAATCAAGGATGAGTGATAACCCTTGCAAGAGAATGCATGAGTAAGGAGTATCATGAGAACAATGACCAATCTAGGGAGATTGGGAATAAAGGTGCTCATAGTTAGTGCATTGCATGGAATTCCCATTAAGGAGGGAGGACCTTCCAATACTCTACATTTAATTGTAGAGGTGATAAAGAAAAGAAACTTTGGGTGGCCATGAGTGTTGACATCCTAGTTACTGATGAAGGAAGAATGCTTGGGTGCATTCAAGAGGAACTTTTAGTTTCATATGCGCTATTTTGGGATCATGATCAGCTTGTAGTAGGAAGCATAGTCCTGCTATAAGAGTGAATGAGAGTGAATAAGCCATATGGTGAAGAGGTTGGTTGAGCTACAACACACATGGCAAGGTGCTTATCATAAGTATGGAAAACATGAACCCACTGTAAGGTTAGCTTGGGTATGGATGCGGCCATGAATATTGGCACACTGATTAAAGTCAACTGATATTTGAGTTACATTTGAAAATTTTGGTATGTTGAAATGATGCATGTGTAAATAATGATATTTCCTTTTTCTCAATACCCTTTAGTAGATGAAAATGACTTGGACTATTAGTATACATAGTTTTGAAAATACAATGTGCATGAAAAATAACAATTTTCTTGGTTGAGGAATGTTGAAATTGCAGGAATAAAAGGGTCTTGGATATGGAAGTGTTGTAAGCCCATAAGGAAGACCCATTGCCTACTGAGATAAACTACTATGGGAAGGAAAGTCTCATACTTGTGAATCTGGTTCCTGTGCGTAACAAATATGAAAATAAATTTGGAATCTGGAAATCTGTCAGTGACAGACTTATAGGAAAATTTTGGATTTGAAATTCGTGATAATATCTCATAATTTATGTACAGTGATGAAAGTGAGACGAAAAATATCTTTCTAGGGAGGATAGATGAAGGATGTCAAGATGGAAGTCATGAAAAAGGTTATTGTTGAGACATGAGAACCCTATGGTAAGCCATGATCGCATGAGAATATGTTGTGTTGTGGAAACATAAGTTGGAGGGATGCCTCGGCAGAGCAAGTCTGAGGGATGCCTTGACTGTAAGGGTCAATGAAGTCTTTAGAACTCTTCCTGTGTGAGAAATCCTTGGCAAGGAAATGTAGGTCACCCGAGGGACTGTATAGCATAGAAGGGGATGCCTGAGCCCGGGTCTGGAGGGTGAGTGAGCTCATGGAAGAGGAGACTTGATAATATTTTATAAAATATTGATTGGAATCATGCACACAATGGGTATGCCAAGGAAAAATAGTGAGATAAGATAACAAGATAGTCATATGGATGCAAATCCATGAACTATACAGATAAGCATTGTGCTAGATTATGAAATATTTCCTCTTGAATTTTTCACAACAGTAAGATGTTTTAGCATGAAATTGTGATTAATATGCTTGTTGTCCAAAATTATTGAAGGCATGTGATGAAGGCCAAGGGTTTGGAAGGGACCTGACCAAGAAAGAGGATCAAGATCTCTAAATCAGTTAAACGAAAAAGGCATGACAGGAGTTACTAAGAAAGAACACCGAGGACGACGTTCCTTCTAAGGGGGAGGGGATTGTAACACCCCTATTTCCTGCAACTTGTAATTAATCATTAATTATGATTACCATGTTATGGCATGTGAACAATGTAAATGTATTATTGTTTGGATTGTCAATAAATGACTGTGGGGGTGAAGCCTTGAGGTACTCGCCATGATATCACTAGCGGAAAAATCAGTTAATGGGAAAAGGACTAGTGGTTGAACAATCAACTACCCCAATGAATGGGAGCATGGAGGGTCTGATTGAAGAGGCATAAAACTATCAGCCCAATGTACCACAAAGTGCAATTTTCCTGCAAGCCCAGACTTACCAAACTTCCTTCTGACAGAAGGAACATGATAGGTCCTAAACCTCCCTAGGGGAAAAGGAGAGGGCATGCAAGAGAAGAAGGATATGATTCATAAGGAGAGAGCACATGCAGCTCTCCAGACATGAAGGAGACCATGCCCACTAGGGGTGTGCGACCTAGATATGCTAAGAAGAAGACAAAAAAGAGAAAGTTGATCTTGTTACTGGAGAGAACTCAGAAAATATGACCTCAGAAGGAGGTCATGAGCTTGATGCTAAGGGATCATATGATAAACGTCGCAGAGGCTGTGATATAGAAAGAATCTTTGAGAAACTACAAAAGTTCCCTAGTGATATCATGGCTTTTCATGGGGGTCGACAGAGAGCTAAGAATGAATTCCTCTGAGTCTACGGTTGGGTGGAAAGGCGAACACCCATAGTCAGTTGGTTGGCTGCAACTTGTAATAGATAAGTACTTCATATACCTTGTTCACATAAATTGGAGTGCATGATTTGAATGTCTCTGATTGTGATAAATTGTGCCTCACATGAAATTAATGTTAATAATGCTTATTTTCCTCCTATAAACTGTTGCATTTGAATGGTTGTAAGGTGATAAGTTTGGCCTCTAGGATGGATGGAAAATCCTTAAGGTGTTTTAGTCTCAGGGAAGAATTTTTTGGATCATTTTAGTCTCATTGATCCCTTGAAAGGTGCCTTTCCCTGTTTTAAAATTTATGTTTTGTAAATGGGAGGTGCTCCCTTCAAACCAATCGCCCAAGAGACCATGGGTTCATTCCCATGACCTTGACCAAATCTTGGCTAAGAACTATGAGTGTATCCTCTGGAGCTCGTCGGCTCGATAAAATTCCACATGACTGGGACCTTAGAACCCTTGGCTAGGTCCGAGAGGAGATAAGTTATTTTGTCTTTGGAACTCCAGGAGTTCAGAGCTCTGGGATGCTATGACTTTACAAACCTTCGAAACCAACTAAAGGTAACCTGCTAGCGCGGTTACAGGATAGATTGACTGACATCTAGTGGTTCCTTTAACCGTAACCATGGAATTTGTCCCACCATTAAAACCTAACCCACTTACCAAAACCGTGACATAACGTGAGTCGTAGATATGAGAATTCTCAGGATCTTCCCTGACCATTGGATCTACGCTATGGTCAGTATGTTGTTGACCACTTTGGGAGAACAAAGGTTTCATAACACCAAAACCCAAAAATGTTGGATTTGTGAATTAATGTGAGTCGTGGATATAGGGAGTCAATTGAGAACTCCTCCAAACCGTCCAACCCACTAGTGGAAGGATTTTTGTATAAGAACTTCGGTAAAGTCCTCCTCAATGAGAAAAGGAGTATTAAGCAGGTAGAACCCCCAAACGGATAACTTATGAAGTGATGAGAGTCGTAGATCTCAGGACACTTCGGTACCTTTCCTGGTCGTTGGACCTAAGTCGCAGTTAGTCCCGTGTTGACCACTCCAGGAGAAAGGGAATGTCAAATAGGTAGAATCCTCGAATGTCAAAGTCGCAAAGTAACATGAATCATCGATCAAAGGATTCTTTGGGATCCCTCCTGATCTTTGGATCTAGACAGTGGTCAACCCGGTGCTGACAACTCCAGGAGTATAATGGAAACTACATAACCAAACCCCTGAAATTCGAAGTCGCAAAGAAACGAGGATCGTCGATCCAAAGAAACTTAGGGATCTCTCATGATTGTTCTATCTAGACCGGGGTCATTCCAACGTTGACCTACTCCGAGAGTAGCAAGGAAATTGCACAACCAAACCCCCAAATGTCAAATTTGAGAAGTAACGGAGGTTGTAGATCTATGGATCTACATGGACACATCTCGATCGTGGAATATAAGGGGCATTGGAAGGCTTTCATACCAAAGTGGCATGGCACGCTGACATCACCTAGGGCGATGTGGACCCATGTTTGACATGCCAAGTGTCACCCTAATTCGTGCTTTTTACAGACCCTATGTGCTCATTAGAACGTGACATGTGTCACCCATTGATGGGGCCACATGTCATCTCTACCTGTAATATACCAGATATAAAAAGTATGCAGAACATAAATAAAGTGCTAGAAATGGAAGAATAACAACAATATAAACAGAACAATCACCACAATAACAATGAAATGATATAAGAATAACAGCAGAAATAACACTTTGATTCTGAGAGCAATGTTTGCGGGCCTCTTCGAGGGGGAAAACTCTAGTTGAGTAGAGATATATTACAATAATATCCAAGCTAGGGTTCTCATACCCTCAACTCCTATTTATACTAAATATGTCTATCAAAAGAAGCATCTAGAGGAAGATCCTTCTAGAAGCAAAAGATTCTATTAGGTCTTCTTACATTCGACTTATTCTATTTTATTGAAAGTCCTTATTAATATTGACCTTTATTACATCTGAATATATTGTTCTACCTATGTGTGGGTTAGGACCCTAACATTTCCACCCCCTTAAAAACAACCTTTTCCTCAAGGCTTGAGATGTGGAAATTGCTGCAAAATGGTAGTTGGTTCCCAAGTGGCATCTGTTGGAGTTGTATCTTTCAACTAGACTAACACTTCCTTGATAGTTCTCTAACGCAGGTGACGCTCACGCTGGTCCAAAACTTCTTGTGGATGTATCCAAATGGATCCTTCTTCGGCTAACTCAGGAAGGTTGGTTTGAAATTGGCACTTAGTTCCAATCACCTTCTTTAAGCATGAAACATGAAAAAGAGGATGTAGCTTAGAATGACTCAGAAAAGCTAACTGATAGGCCACCTGTCCCACATGCTTGAGAATGGTATATGGACCATAAAATTTGGGTGCTAGCTTCTGACAATGCTCGACCTTGAGGGAATTTTTCTTGTAAGGTTGCAGTCGAAGACACACCTGATCCCCTTCTACAAATTGACATTCAAAGCGACCTTGATCTTCTTGTTGCTTCATGAGATTTTGTGCCATGACCAAATTCTCTTTGAGGGTACAGATAATAGCCTCTCGAACTATAAGCGTTTGGTCAACCGCTTGGACCTTCGAGACACCAGGTAAGTATGAGAGAAATGAAGGTGGCTTTTGTCCATATACCGCTTCAGAAGGAGTCATGCATGTAGCTGTATGGTATGAAGTGTTGTACCACCATTAAGCTAGAGGTAACCATTGATCCCATTGATTTTTCTTTTTTGAGGCAAAACACCTCAAATATGTTTCCAAACACTTGTTGACAACTTTCGTTTGATCATCAGTCTGGTGATGATAAGCTGGGATGAGATGCAATTGGGTGTCTTGTAGCTTGAACAGTTCTTGCCAAAAATTGCTAGTGAAAGTTGGGTCATGATAAAAAACAATAGAATGCGGCATGCCATGAAGCTTGAAGACCTGATCCATGAAACATTGAACCACCGTGGATGTTGTAAATGAGTGTTGAAGAGCACAAAAATGAACATTCTTGGAAAGGTGATCAACAACCACCAAGATGACTGATTTATTTCCCGATTTGGGTAATCCTGTAATAAAATCCATAGAGATATCCCTCCAAATAGCAGGTGGAATCGGAAGTGGTTGTAGTGTGCCCAGAGATTTGACTGTTTCACCCTTGTTGCGTTGACACACATCACATTCAGTGACAAAATTACGAATGTCTTGTTTCATGTCATCCTAGAAAAAAGAGCATTTGACCCTGTCATAGGTTTTGGTAAACCCAGAGTGCCCAACTGTGGGTGTAGTATGAAGCTCAGAAAGTACCGTGGATTTATTTTTTGATTATTTACTTAAATACAAATGGCCTTTGTATCGAATCTCATCATGGAGCCAAGAGTACCCTGGGGAAGATGAAGCATTGGACTACAATTATTGGATTAGCTTTGAACTTTTTGGATCTTGTAGCCATTCCTAGTGAATGGCTTGGAGCCAATATGGTACAATGAAGGAAAGAGAAAAAAGGGATCCTTCATCTTCATATTTTCAGGAAAGTGCATCTGAAACCACATTGTCTTTTCCTTTCTTGTAAATAATCTCATAATCATATCCAAAGAGCTTGGTCACCCACTTTTGTTGCTCCAGGGAGGAAATGTGTTGTTCCATAAAATACTTGACGCTTTGATGGTTTGTATTAATTTGGAAGCATTTCCCCAATATATAAGGGCGCCACAAATCAACGGCATGCAGAATAGCCAATATTTCTTTTTCATAGATTGATTTGCCCATATTTCTTTCAGACAATTCCTTGCTGGTAAAGCCCAAAGGCTGACCCTCTTGCATAAGGACATCACCAATTCCTTTCCCTGATGTATCACATTCCAAAATAAAGGTCTTGGTGAAATCAGAAAGGTCCGGGACTGGAGTGGTGGACATGGCCATCTTCAAGGTTAGAAAAGATTGAGCAGCTACTGGAGTCCAAGTGAAAGAGTTCTTTTTTAGGAGTGCAGTGAGAGGTGTTGCAATCTTTCCATAATTCTTAACAACCTTGCAATAATAACTTGTTAAGCCCAGAAATCAACAAAATATTTTGAGAGTCTTTGGGTGAGGCTAGTCTTGCATAGATTCAATCTTTTTAGGATCCACCCTAACGTCATCCTTGCCAACCAGATGAATGAAGTAATCAACTTCCGATCCACCAAAAACACATTTAGTCTATTTTAGGAAAAGTTGGTGCTGAGAGAGTAGATGGAGAACTCGATCCACATGGGCAAGATTGAATTTCCAGGTTTTTCTATAGATGAGGTTATCATCAAAGGAAACTAAGACAAAATGACGGAGAAAAGGATGAAAGACATGATTCATGAGGCTTTGGAAGGTGGAGGGGGCATTACACAATCCAAAGGGCATGACCAAAAACTCATAGTGGCCCTCATGAGTTCTAAAGGCAGTCTTGGGAATGTCTTCCTCTTTCATACGTATCTGGTGGTAACTAGAATGGAGATCAAGTTTAGTAAAGAACTGGGTGCCACTCAATTCATCCAAGAGGTCATCAATGACAGGAATGGGAAATTTGTCTTTAATGGTAAGTTTGTTGAGGGCACGGAAGTTAGGACACATTCACCAAGAACCTTCTTTCTTCAGGACCATGACCACAGGGGAAGAATAGGGGCTCATACTACGATGGATAACGCTTGCGTTAAGGAGTTCCTGGACCATTTTCTCACTTTCATTTTTTTGGGAAAAGGGGTGACGATACAGAGAGATATTGGGAGGAAGGCTTCCTGGTACAAGGGGAATGGAATGGTCATGAACACCACGGGAAGGAGGGAGTCCCTGGGGAGTGGAAAAGACCACTTGATGTTTAGAAAGGATGGATTGGAGGTCTTGCAGCACCGAGGGTATCTTTGTTGCTTGTATGACATGGAGTTGGGAAATAACACTAGAATGACCTTTTTTGAGAAACTTTTCCATGTGATGGGAACTAATGACCTCAAGTGAAGCAGCAGTGATGCCTTGGAACTTATATTGTTGGCCCTCCTGGTCGAATTGCATGGTTAATTCCTTAAAATCCATGAGAATGGGACCCAAAGTCCTTAGCCAGTCTGCACCCAACACAATGTCACAACCGCCCATGTCGATAGCAAACAAATGATATTTCAGGTGGTAGTCACCAATTTGGAGAAGCACATTTTCACAATGCCCTCCACATTTCATGGAGCCACAATTGGCAATCATGATTTGGAAATTATTGATGGCATGGATGTAGCAATGAGTTTCTTGGGCAATGCGACGATGAATAAAATTATGGGTTCTTCCACTGTCAACCAAAATGATGATCTTCCTATGCTTGATGTAACCGATTAGATTAAGGGTTTGGGGGGCAGAGAAGACAGTGAGAGCATTGAGGGAAATGATTGATTCTACTTCTGGAGGGTCTGAGGGAGGGGTTATGTCAGTGGTTTCAAGTGACTCAGACACAAGGGGAGTTTCAACATCCTCTTCTGAAATATCCTTCGAGATGGCCATAAAAATATTTTTTTCCTTACACTTGTGGCCCGGGAAGTATTTTTCATCACAATTATAAAAATGGCCATTCAGTTGGCGTTTAGACATTTCATCCCTGGTCAATTTTTGGATCTTTAGTGGAGTGGAGGGAGTAGTGGGATTTACTGGTTTAGTGCAAGGGATAAAGGAGGGTTTTCGGTTTTTAGAAAATACAACATTTTGTGCTTCTTTAGCTCTTTTAGTAGCCTCCACCCAACTTTGAGGATGATCCATGCGGACATGGGCCCAAATCTCATCCTTGAGGCCACTGATAAAACACTCGAAAAAATGCATTAGACATGCCCTCTGTCTGAAACGCCAGGCGCTCAAAAGTAGCTATAAAGTCTTCCATTGTTCCTGATTGTTTCAACTTTATCAAATGGCCCAAATGGTTGGTGTTAGTGTCAAAGCGTTCATAAATCTCTACCACAAATTATGTCCAAGCAATATACCCTTGATGAGAAGTTTTTCTCCATTACCACCATTGCCAACGTTCTTGATCTATATGGAGAACATCATACCAGAGTTTGGCCAAGTCATCTGTAATGTCATATAAGGAGAAATAATGTTACATTTTGGTTACCCAACCAATGGGATCCGAGCCATCAAATTTGGTCACATCCACCTGTGGAAGGCATAGGTCACATTGAAAGTGATGGTGTTGAAAGTTAGAAGAATGTTCAACTTTAGTATCTGAAGGTGGGTCAGATAAAGGGTTATCTGTAGGGATATCCATCTTGGTGTAGAGCATCGAAATGATAGATTCAAGCTGGGTAGTCGGGTCTTATTTGATTTCCTCCATTGAGGACTGTATGGTTGTATTGATGGTGACAACATTGGCAATGATTTGTTTCACTTCTTGTTGGGTCTCGGTGAAATTAGATTGCAAGGTATTAAAGTGAGCTTCCAGGTCTTGGCTGCGGGTATGGGCCATTATGATGAGGGAAGCGAAATGGGGTGGGCGGGGTCAAAATTTTTGCTGAAAAATGATATGTATGAATATGATAAGGGTGAAGAGATGAATCCAATGGAATAGGTCTCAAATAATGGTGCAAAAATTTCCAGACTATTTTTTTATTTTTTTTTACACCTGCGGAGTTATACTCCAGTCTAAAGAATACTATAGTGATGAAATGCCCAAATGCTTAACCAGGAAGAAATTTTTAGTGATTTGGCAACCCGAACACAGTTGCGCAGCAATAGATCTTGTCTGTTTTAATTCTTTTATGTTTTTGTCCCCAAGGGTTAGGTATTCAAGGGTTCTACAGACAAGGGTTTTCCCTATAATATAGCTCTCTGATATACGTGTGGGGTCCAACAATATTACTCAACCTAATATCTCATGGCACTAACTAAGGAGGGTAGACCGTACCCTTAGTCGTACTACCCAAATACCCAGGTACTAGAGAGTATCTTCCCGAGTGTTGTTCTCGGTGGGCACTATAACAGCCAGGTGGTTGATTTGTTTATCTAAAGAGGGCTTCAGGTAATCTAGGTTGATCCATACACAGGTGTTGTCTGATGCACTACCACTCCAAGGGGTACCAACAAGGGTTACAAGGGTGGCCAACAGATGTGATCTTAAGTACCACTTGTATTTCCTGCATATATGAATCCCTCAACTGCGGGTTTATGTGTGTAATGGCACATATTTGTGGCTTAAAGATGCTGGAATACGTCTCTACCCTGAAAAAAAAATTAACCCACAATTTTTGTCGAGGAAAGTGCTCCGATACCACTTGTAATATACCAAATATAAAAAGTATGCAGAACAGAAATAAAATGCTAGAAATGGCAGAATAACAACAATATAACCAAAACAATCACCACAATAACACTGAAATGACATAAGAATAACAATAGAAATAACACTTTGATTCTGAGAGCAATGTTCATGGGCCTCTTCGAGGGGGAAAGCTACAGTCAAGCAGAGCTCTATTATAATAATATCCAAGCTCGGGTTCTCATACACTCGACTCCTATTTATACTAAATATTTCTATCAAAAGAAGCATCTAGAGGAAGATCCTTTTAGAAGCAAAAGCTTCTATTAGGTATTCTTACATTCGACTTATTCTATTTTATTGAAAGGCCTTATTAATGTTTACCTTTATTACATTCGAATATATTGTTCTACCTATGTGCGGGTTAGGACCCTAACAGTACATTGCCATGTTTCATCCCCCCCTATCACATACTCACTTGGCCTAATAGTGGGTGGAGTACTCGGGACACTGGGAGTTTGGGACTTCGGGAAAGTTGGGACATTGCGATGTTGGGGTTAATTTGGCTGAAGTCCGGGACCCACCTATCCTTGCCTTCGCATTTAATGTGCCATCACAAGTAAGGGTGGTCCCTTCAGGAGTCTGGGGTTTTGGAACTCCAAAGGCTTGGGTGTAGTATCTTAGATAAGTCGAAAAGGCCGAAGGTTGAAGCAACGTGGTATAATTTCGACATTTAGGGACTCCGAAGGATATGCACGTAGAAAGAAAAAGGGGCGTTCAGTGTCGAATGGCAAACTTCCTTAAGCCTATGTATTCAACGGGGATGTTGTTCCGCCGTTGGATTTAACTGTGGATGGATTTCCACCAATAGATGCAAGAGCGTTGGGAACTCCAGGACTTCAGGGAATTTGGGATGGTATGAATGAGACGGACCCACGTGGCCCTTGACCAATAACACCTTAAAAACTTTGGAAGGGTGTAACTCCCAATCCAGAGCTCGGATTCAAGCAGGGTAGAAGTTGTTGGAAATCTCTTGATGAGCAGAAGAGGATGGAGATCCCATAAAGATGATTTGATATAATTAAGTGTAATACCCCTAGGTTTAACCCCAAATTGTTAATGCAAATGTAATTAAGCTAGTGAGTTGTTTTATATCGTTTTGCATGCACCTTCCATGGTATAGTGCTCACATGTACTGCGCACTAAAATGATGAAGTGTGAACATTCCAGGATATTGCGTGCAACAAACTTAAGTGTGCACGATTTTGAGGCCAGAGAGCCTTTTGTGTATATGTTGTGTTTTATAGGCTAATGAGCCAGTTATTATAAGCTAGAAGGCTTATGTGTTGAATTAGGTTGGAGAGCCTAGATGTTAAAGGCCAATGAGCATATTTTTGTATGCGTCTTATCATTAATATAATACATCGTTGCGTGTACACCGACCATAATAAAAGTGTATTGGGGACTAAAATCCACTATTTAGGGAGAGGGGGGGCTAAAAGTTAAGGATAAGGGGCTAAGCTAGGGAGCTTAAGCCAAAAAGATATATTATATTAATATTCCTTAAAGTATAAAGTATGGATAATTATTTTATCCTAAGCTCTAAGGATGGGGACAAGTGCACCAAAGTAGATCTCAACATGACAAGTGGAAAGTTGGGAACATGCATACATATAGCTTGGACTTAGTTCATTTTCTTATCATTCCATCATCATTCACTCATAGATTCAATTGTCCTTTGTACCTTCCTGTACCTGTACTTGTACCTGTATCTGTGCCCGTAACTATATCGGTATATGTACTTGTACCCATACCCGTACCTGTATATGTACCTAGTTAGCTTGGGATATGGACTGAAGAGGCATGTAGTCAGGCCCATGGGATACTGAAGAGGTGGGTTGTCAGGGCTGTGAGAAATTTCTCTCTAGGTGAGAGAATTGTTGGGAATTGATTTCCCGAAGGGGCCAAACTGCAACTATAGAGATCTGATACTTCCTATCCGACTTGTTGTTGAAGCCCTAGAAAGGAAGTGGGGAAGCCAAAGGACTGTTGAGCAGAGGAGGGGCACACTTCCTGGGGTGGGACAGGCATGTAGGTAATGAGGGATTGTAGGCTATTAGTTTGAGATGACACTTGTGACGAAGTTTTTCCTATTGTCTAAGATACATCAGTCTGGTTAGGAATCTCTTTACTCAGGTGGAGTTTAGTCTCAGCTTGGGGGTGACCCACTACTGAGAGTCATGAGCAGTGTGGTCTAAAGATGGGAGGTTCAGGGAAGTTCTGCATGTAGTTGGTGATATTTTTACCAAGATAAGTGACAATTGTGTGTTAAATT
The DNA here is from genome assembly GCA_009831015.1 of Picea engelmannii. NCBI lineage: Eukaryota > Viridiplantae > Streptophyta > Pinopsida > Pinales > Pinaceae > Picea > Picea engelmannii. The sequence goes on from ML779468.1 coordinate 1,403,106, forward strand.
ACATGTTGCATTATTATTTATGTGTTTACTTTTATGAGTTTTTTTCTGTGTGTGTTGCATGTGTATTTTAATTACTATTCTGTATGAATATGTGCATTTGCAGAATGTGTTTGTCTATTTTAAGTTATATATATAAAGTTCCGCAAGATTTTCTGTGTGTATATGTTTTAATTTTGTATACAGTTCAAAAAAAATTATGTGGCATAGCCCAGTTGGATGCTAGAGATGTTACAATTAAGGAAATAGAAGTTTTGATGTCCAATCTCTAAAAGGGTACTTATGGGTTGGGTGTGTTACACCTTATCTTTTATGTTTGCAAGTCGCTTAACCCCAAACTTTATGTCTTCACTAGAAAAAAACATCATCTTCTGTACAAACTTTTGGAATGTTGTCTAGGACATTGCAGGATTCATGAAGATTTTTAAGGTAGGAATTTCAATCTTCTAGGAGAATCATATCATTTTTTTTAGTTTTACGAGTTAAAAATTTCCTCCAAAATTTCTTTGAGTAGATACCTTAGATAGGTGTAAAAAGCTCTCTTGTTTTTTATTTATGTAGTGTCTTTTTTTCCTTTTAATTCAGGCTTTGTATCTATTAATTTTATCATATTTCAATGAATCATTAGAGGAATCCCTAATGGATTTTATAACAATCTTGTAACACTCATTATCATACTAAGATTTGGAAATTCTATTCCTCTTTTTACAGAACACTTCGATAGAGAAATTTTTTATGGAGGTAGAGAGGGTTGTTCTAAAATTATGACAGATATCTTCAATATTGTTCTTATATCATAGAAGATTTAATTTAGTGTTTGAGTCATTAATAAGACATCGAATTTATTTTTTTCAAAAAGAAAGTGTCTTTGGTTATAAGAGTTATCTTCAAGGCTAGTTTTGTGCAAGATAAATTTTAGAGTTAGGTTAAAGGTCTATGATCAGAGTTAGGCTCATGGTCATTCAAAAATACAAAATTCACTATTTGTTTGAAAACATGGATATCTAAAATCACATAATCCACAACACTACTACCCAACCCATGGGTAAAATTCGTTTGGGTATATTTTTGGCCACTTCATTAGACCATTGCAAATGATTAGATCTTGATAAATGAAAATCTTGATTAGATCGACAGTCAAGACTTGTGAATTTCTCATGCATCTGTTAGCTAAAAAAAGCTCATTTTCTAGCCATATATGATTAGGGTCGGAATCATTGCTTAAGGTAATAACTTGATTAGTTGCAGTTCTAGAATTAAAGTCTTCTTGCAGAAGGGTACTAAGGGTACTACCTTCATTTGATTGTAAATATCATGTTTTAATATTTTATAGGGACATTTTCTTATCTACATTGTTTTATGCATAAAAGGTAGAATTAATAGGTATGAAATAACAAATTGTTATATATATCTTATTGCCATTAATATATGAAATATCCAACCAAATGAATTGATTGAAAGTGTATCTTTTATGAAGACAAATGTGAGGAGAGATGTTTGTTCTTATGTAACAAGCTATGTCTCCAACCCCTACATGAGAGGATTTATTGTTCCATGCCAACCATAATATAAATCCTTCTATATTATGGACCTTCCATTCCTCATACTCCCAAGTTTCAACCATAAATATATTGTCAATTTCACATGGGATCCAACTTAATATA